>JAIPRL010000671.1:0-120386 GCA_025469235.1 Pemphigus obesinymphae
TAAATTTTTCCAGGTCTTCAAATCTCATTTTACCAACTATTTGGACTTAAATACCTCAAAATTGATAATTTTGTCGAAAAAATTTAAATGACTATAAAAAAAAAATTGTGACTACGAATTTTCAATATTTTTTGAATTTAGTTAGAATAACGTATATTTAACGCCGTATAAAATTTTCAGAACTTAAAATCGAAAATTACCCCTTTTAGGACTTAGAAACCTCGAAAACTAAAATGTCTATAAATAGCCCAAAATTGCAAAAAAATTTAAAAAAATTAAATCAACGTAAATATATTACTAAATTAAATATTTGATGTAAATTTCAAGATTTTCAAGTTATTATTTTCGAAATTACGAAGAAATGAAAATTCCCGATTTAACGAAACCGTATATTTGCCGTTTTTATCTCATTTTTTCGTAGTTTATCCTTACGCATTAAAAAACTATTGAGAAAATTGAAAAATGACCTCTCAAAAGTACCAACTAGATGCAATTTGCTACCAGAAATCGGGTAAGCTTGTAAATATCGTATCACTCCTTCTGGTAGAAAAAGTGTTTACAAAAAAATAAAAAAAATAAAAATAAATAATAAACATCATTGTAAAACCAATAGCTCCCTCGCTACGCTCAGAATCTAAAATTAATCAATAGTCGTATCATAATCTTTATTTTATCATTGATATTAGAATATCGTTAATCAGTATTAAGTAATACCTATATATATATATATACCTATATATTTATGTAGATACTCCTAAGTATCTATAAGTACCAATTTTTATCTGTTATTGAAACAATGACTTTTTTTGTATGTGTCAATTGATATTCTGATTTTTGGATAAAATATTATTATCATTATCATCGATTAATACCGTTAAATATACCTGTTCGGGAACCGGAAAATTATTGTTTCGCGAGAACCTAAACCGATATTTGGTCAAGGTTCCAATCCCTGCCTGTAATTATCATCATATTGTTATAATATACGTAATAACTTGGCATTTGATTAAATAGCCGATTTCATTTAAAACATTATGATAGTACTTACAGAAAAATCACGTAAGTGCAATCACCGCAACGGGTATTATGCGCATATTTTTTTTACGAACGTACGTACTAAAGTGCGATATAAAACGTGTACGGTTTTATTTTCCGGAAAAAAATAAATCGAAAAACGATTGCGTGAAACACAATTTTCAGAGCGATCCGAGAGGGTACGTTGAACCGAAATGTGGGAAAAAACCGTACGTTTTTTATCAATATGATATTCACCAAAGACTGAAAAACCCCAAAGTACACGGTGTAAAAAAAAAAATAAACCACTCGGTTTTTTTTTTTTCTTATAATAGAATAAGTATATGCGTGTATATAGTGTACGTGGCACGGTATAAAACCTTATCATTTTCCGTCTGGCGGCCATATTGCAACCGTCTCGGCGGTTAATTTTCACGGACAAATACATTTTCTTTTTTTCATTTTTTTCTTTTTTTTCCGTACACTATATTTTTTACTATTATCATCATCATCATCATCATCATCATCGTTTAGCGTGTATTTCCATGGCGTATGCCCTCGCGCGGAGAAGTTCAACGTATCCTGTTACTCCCTCCCCGCCTAACCGATCGAGGGTTCATCGACCACCGGGGTGCATCCTCTTCGGCGGATGGTCTTCGGTGTCCTCCACCACCGTCGTCGTCGGCGGAGGGGAAGATATAATTACCGAAGAATCCGTGCACTTGGATTACGTACTGTGTATAATATGGATATCCGGTCTGTACACTGGAAATTAAAAATTAAATATATATTTATGAGCACGCGGCCAGACGTTTACGCCTTCTGGAGAACGTTATTGGTCCCGGACCAGTGCCGTGTCGCCATATTGTCTCGGGGACCGTGCGACCGTCCAAGGGGGGTGGGGGCAACAATGAAGCCGGGCGTCGGAGACCCCCTCCCGGCCCGGACCGGTCCTTATTTCGCGCCGTGGCCACGCAACCGGTGCCACTTCCAAATAAATCATTACACCGATTGGACCGAACTACGGTCGGCACGAAATCTCCACGGCGCACGTGCGTCACCGTCGCGTCGGAAAATAGATACGTAAAGCCACATAGTATATATTATATCGTATGAAATGAATAAATAAAAATACCGTAAATTATTATTATTATTATTATTTATATTTTTTCCATACTTTCCATACTTTTTATACACCTAAATCGTATGGCCCATTCTGCTGCGAGCAATAATCTAAAAATATTACCTATATAAAACAACAAGTTGAGAAAGCCCGCGTTCTCAAAAGTCCCCGTTTCTACATACGTATGTTAAACAATAATCTAAAAACATAAAACAAAGCCAACAATATCTATCTTCCTTGTAACCGGATCAAAAATATACCTATCGTAACAATATACAATAAAAATATTACAAAACGAATAATATATCCAAATCAACAATCGTTTTTAAATATTTCAACGTACTTCATTTAAATTTTCTGTAAACGGGACGCTAAAAACGGGGAATAGTAATTATATATTTACTGCAATGAAATACCTGTATAGTATAATTTAATATCGCGTGCAAATGTCCGGCCTTAATATCGAAAATTTACCCCAAAAATCTATATTTAATTATAAAAGAGATATAACTGGGAAGTTCCGTGAGAAGGGGAATAGGAAATCAATTCTATAGAACGTTGAAAAAATACGAATTTTGTAAAGAGCGCAGTTCGGTGTTCCCCAAATTTGTGGCGGTATGGTGTCGTATTAATATAAATTTTGACGTAAATATTTATTATAGACCTCGAAAATGGTTCTGTTATTTCCGTGTTCAATGAACGGTTATAAATTTCATCCTTATATAGTTTTATAATATATTTATAAATGATCAGCAAAAATTAATATTTAATTTTGAAACTGATTAATTTTACATGGATGTGCATAAATTTTGTAATAAAATAATACTGGATCATCTAATTTTTACCGACAATAGAACATAATATATTAAATGTAAAATACTTTTGTAAAAAATATTGAGTAAATGTGAGTATTTAAAATGCATTTTTTACCGGTGATATTCAAAATTGCTTGTATTTTATTATATATAAGTAAAAAATATACTATATCAGCTATTGTATTTTAAATGTTTTTCTTCTAAATAAATAGGATTCTTTATAATATATTTTAATCATCAGGAATAACATTTGTTTCCCAATTCAAGCATTTAATTTATAGTTTATATCAAAATTACTATATACACATTGTATAATATATAGGTTTGTTGTAATAAAATATACCTAAAACACGCGAAGCTAAACACGACTGTAATATTCAGTATGGATCGATAAATTTTAAGTTAGGTATAGATAACCTGTGCTATAAAATACCGACGCAATTTACTTTGAGCTCGAAATACGTACTTATCATTTAAAATGTCTTTTCTAAAATTCAAAACTTTTAACGTAATACGAATATAATGTAAAATGCAAACATGTAAAATGTACGTTAATATAAAAATTTACTAAATAGGTATAATATGGTATGTTAATATTTTAAAAAAAACTAAGTTTAAATGTGCAAAGTATAAACTGTTTACATATAGATATACATAATATTTTATTCTATTATAGGATAAATAAAACCAATTTCTGTTTTTAAATAAAACATTCCTGATCGACAAAATAAATTTGCAAATACCTACATAAAAATCTACTGCAGTTGTTCTCTAAATACCTATAATAATACAGTTCGGGACTTAACAATTATTTTATTTTTAAATTTCAATTTTCATGACCATATTCAATATTTGTTGATATTTTTCTTTGTTTTTTTTTTTTTTTTCAAAAGAAAACTTTCTCAATTTAACCAATTAACCATATATAAAATGTTTAAATACTGTGAAATTATAGTTCACTATTCATTTTAAAGTACGAACTCTATAAGTATAATGGAATTTATGGCAAAAACTATTGAACTGATAAGTTTAATAAGTGTATAGAAGATTTCTAAGGATATAATATTTTATAATATAAGTTTGATTTAATTGTCTAGTTTTGCGGTAAAACTCTACTATTTATGACTATTCATATTTTCTGTATGTTAAGCTATTATCAAGTTGGTCAAGTATGATCAAGTTGATTATACTAAGCTTTACAGTCGAGTGTATAACCGTTTATATAAGCTTACCCAAAATATATATGGTACCTTTATTTGAATAAATAATGTTGCGATATAGTACCAAGTGGTCGATGTATTATCTCAAAAAGTACTGAACGAATGAGTACATGGGTGATGGAATGATGGATACTTCAAAAGAAAGGTTACTACAGAATTTCATAACTATGTAAATAAAATAAATATTTTTCATTCACTTTCATCAAAGTAATTAATATTTAGTATTTTACTGTATTTTTATCAAATATGTTGTATAATGTTAATACTTAACTTAAACTAATAACAACAACTATGGTTATTGGTCAGGATTGATTTTTACCATTAGTCTATTATAAACTTTTATTATGATTTCTTTAATTCTGATAAGCACATGTCCTAATGCTTTCTCTTTGTAATATAATAATTTACATTTTTATCATTGGTTTCGATCTTTATAAATAGATAATCAATTCGAGTATTCCATATCTCTCGCCCAAACGGCCTATGCATTTTAAATTTAAAATGTCACTCACTCAAACGATAAGATAAATCCTTATTAAGATTCAGATCATCTTTATTTTTATTTTAGTGTCTATATTAGTTCTAACTTCTAACAATATTTAATTTTATTATACAATCGTAAATATTATAAACGTATGTATAGATGTACAAATGTAAATTGATTTAATTATATTTATTTTAATAATTTATTATTATACATGTAAGACAGTTTATACATAAATAAATAAAATTATATGTAAAAAAAACTAACACGCGAGAGTGGTGTTGCTGAACCATTATTCATACCTATCTTCTTCCATATAGGTATTTAATAAGTTATACCTCTATGCTTAGAAATTAGAATGAAAACTGAGAATGTTCCGGTACTATTAACTATCAAAATCTACCATTATATATTTGCATTTATAAATACTAAGATGACATAATATTTGCTAGGTAGTATTAATGTTTTTAGTAGACAGAATCACATTTCAAATTCTTATCAAATCGACATATGAATCGATCTAAGAAAGATGTCCTGACACTTCTCCTATATAGATAATCTGAAAAAATATAATATATGTGGAATTGATAATTGAATTACTATTTCACACATATAGGTACCTACGTAGTTTCTAAATACGTATTGAAATCTGAAACAGTGATATTAAATAATTTTAACAAAAAAAAACAAAAAGGTATTTTTATTATACTTAAATGATATATAAATGATAAATAGAATGAGTGATTAGATTGATAGATGATAATAGAAAATAAATAATAATTATATAGTCAAGTATTTTTAGAAAAATGTTAAGATTTAACTTGAAAAAACAAACATTTTGGAATATAACAAAAGACAATTGACATTTGACAAATGATGGGTTTAATATAAATACTACTTATAGAAATATTCTATCTATACATTATGAAAATATTAATATATAATATTATTATAATTATAAGTACCTATTTATAATTTACCTATGTGAATCATCTTCTGAAGTACGTATTAATTATTATAATGTGAAATATATTTATACACAAATATTTAAATACAAAATTTGATATAATTATTTTGATACGGTACCTATTCCAAATGCTTTTTTTCTTTTGTATATTTTTAGTTTTCAGAGTACTTAATAGAAGTATTTTTCAAAAATTGTAAGTAGTTATTTTAGAAATTTTATTTAAATATAAATAAAATAAAAATTGTATATAACTAATTGTTTTTAATAGATAGGTATTAAATACAATTCAATTTTATCAAACATAATTAAATTAGGTACTCGATTCGTGATTAATATTGTAGGTACTCATTTTATAATACCACAAATTGGAATATATATCGAATACGTTACTATTAATTACTTTATTTATTACTTTCTTGTAAAACCAATTAACTAAATTAACTATAAAGTTGTTTCATGCACTGTGTTTCGTAGTATAGGTATACTTAGAAATATAGATACAACTACTTTTAAGTTTTAAAACTTTATAATATGAGTTTTCAATTTATACTACTTATTTTACTTAGGTAATTCTTTGTTTTAATATAACATTACATTTCAAACCAATTTAAAAAAAAAATTATGTAAATGTTCCATTAATTACAATCGTTATTCCATTTATTTGTCTATTTATTCATCTTGAAAATAAAATCTTTTTATGATAATTATTAATTAACATATAGGTACTTCCCCCCCCCCCGCGAATTGAAACGTAAATAGGAGTACCGCTCGAACAGTACTGCCACCCTAATTAACTTATTCCTACACGATAGTATGAAACAGTAAAATATGAATATTTTTATATTATACATAAATACGACGAGATTTTTCAATAAGCGAAGACCAGATAACCAAATCTCCTTTCTTCATATATATATAATGAAGAAATATAGCATATATAATTAAACTATACTTGCACGCAAATGTATTTGTGGCGTATAGCAGTATAGGTAAAAGTTGAAAAACAAACAACATAACAAAATAGTTTTAAGATAAGTATAATATTTTAGGTACCTACTGCTTTAAAAATAAATCATTTTAAAGTGTTTAAAGTGCAGTGCATTTTAAACAGTTATATAATTATTTTTATTTCAACAATATTTCACAAAAATACTATTCAAAAATATTCTCTTCCGTGGATTTGGACACAGGTAGGTATAAGGTATCTATTAAATAATATTATATTATACATATGTAATATATATATATATATATATTACGTTATGATTTCATTATATTTTCAAGTTACGTAACTCATATTTTACACGCCCGTGTCCACCCATGGTCTACCCATTTTCTTTGTAGTTTTTACATAATATATGATGGTGCAAGCCAAATCCAAGCCTACCGCATTGGTATAGATACCATCAGAAATATTGAAATTTATCGATTATTATATGAAACGCTTTGATTAATTGTATAAATAAAATAACAGATAATTAATTTCCTGAATTATCGCAGTGTTTCGATAATTAGAGAAAAACTATGCGTAAAAAGTCAGACAACATTACACACCCGATTTATAAGAAATTTCGAAAAAAATTCAATACCAACAATTTATAAATATCTAAATACATTTTAAAAGTATCATATTATTATGTTGTGGAAATTATGATATTTGTTAAAGAAAAATATGTTTACGTATTTAAAAAAAAAAAAGTTATTGTGGTTCGAAAATAAAATGTAAAAAATCAAAATTTTTAGGACTTCCATAACTTTTCTTTATGCAATTTTTAAATTAGTCAAACAGTCCATTTCCAAAAATTGTCTTCTATATTATACAATAGGTAATATAACTCTAAAAATAATTCGAAAAACCTATTTTAACAAATTTTGTAAAGTGTTTTAACCACTGTTATCAAAATAATTATTGAAATTCAAACCAGTAAATTTCTCTATATATATATATATATATATATATATGTTTGTACCGAAATATATCCCTTAGAAAATTGGATTTTTTCCCGTGTTTATTTCATATAGTTTCTCGGTTTTAGAACAAAGATATTTGGACTCAATTCAAACAATTTGAAATATCAACATGTGATTTGGAACTCAATTCAACATCCAGTAAATACTGTACGGAATACCAAACTAAAGCCATGAAGGTATATAATGGATTATCCGATCGTCCGCTATACAATATCCTACACTTATTAGTTATTATTACCAGAGTTATTACTTATTATAATATATACTCGTATATATATATATATATATATATTATAATTAATTTTAAAATAATCCCGTAACACTTTATATTGTTATGTAATCATGATATTTGTTTCAAAAACATAATATATAAAACATTATTGAAAAATAAGTTATTACTTGTTATGGGTTTTAATATCATAATTTATTTAACTTTTTTAAACTACAACAACTGGTTTCTAATTAGAAAATTATAATACCGAAATGAGGTCTAATCCAAAATATTGTACATAAGAATTTGACAACAACTTTAAAATCACTTTAAGAACCTGTTTTTACAGATTTTATAAACATGCTTTTACCATTAAAAGTCGTCAGTGTAATAATATAATTACTATATAAGTAGCGGTACCTACCTACATACAAAATAATATTATTATTCATTTTTCGCTATTTTGTTATTAATTATTAATCTAGTCGTTTCGTTTTTTAATTTTTTTTTTTTTAATTGTATTTATGCACATTTATGCATATTATAAATAAATAATTCCAGTATATCTAATTATTTTTTACTGGCGAATGTTTTGTCTTGATGTTGAATGTTTTATGATATTTATCGTGAATCGTAACATAAAAGTAACAATTGGCGATTAAAAGTTAATTTTAATGTATTATTAATGGTAGGTTGAATACAAAAAAATATGGATCGTTAGATGGGAGTCCCGTTGATATTTAACATTTTCAAAACAAATCCTAAATAAAATAGTTTAATATAAAACAAAAAAACAAAAAAAATAGTGTTTTTAGCGTTTGTTTTTTCGTCATTTTAAAAATGACAAACCTGCTTAATAATAATATTATAATATTACATAATGAATAATTCCTTCCTAAGTAATGTATGTTCAGATTTTAGTGACTACGGTGGTTACACGATAATACCATTCTCAACGCATTCTCTTGACCGTCGGTTCATACCGGTCGTTACGCACCGGTAGATCGCGTTACCGTTTACCGTGTAGACCGTGTTTCGAAATTGCCAATAATAATATTGTTGTAAAATATTTTTAACCGGATAATCGACGGAAACGATAATTTAAAAACTATATATGAAAAAAAAAACACACACACACACACACACACACATTATTAATGTGATCAATGGCATCAATGGCATAAATTATTAAATTTAAACAAACTCCGAGGATAGGTTTAATTGGCTTCGAAAATTGGATAAGAATCTATTGGATTATTTTGATAAATGGCCGAATGGCTGGTTTCCTATTGATTGGGAGAGTAGCCAGTATATTTTGACCATGGGCTACTACACACGCAGTGTAATTACTTGACGTCCCGCTGATTCTGATGGACCACGTGCTGATTTATGTGTACAAGACTTTATTTCCTACGGTATTACATGTATGTGCGCATTATATTATGTTTACAATAGTAGTAAAATTTACTAATACACAATATTTTTGTACGTACATATAGCAGTATAAAATGTATACATGAAAAAGTGTCAACTGTCTAAAAATAAAAACCAGGATTTCGCACATTTCTTGTTGGACAGTTTACCAAAAAATATGAGTTATGAACACCGATATTTTTCTATGGGTTAGGTTGGTTTTTTCAGTTTTGAAAATCATAACATGATAGCTAGGTATATCGATTTAGGTGAATACATAACATAGTGACTCCTTCAATAGTTAATAAAAATAACTAATTTATATAACTGTACAGATATATTTTTCGAACTCGTAATACGTAGGAGAAGATTCTAATTTCTCACATTTTTAAATTTAGGCATAAAAATGTGTTCGTCGAATAGGTACAATAATAGGCACACTATATTCGATATAATACATTTTAGCCTTTAAAATGCTTGTTCTATTGATACTTGAATAATGAAATATAATTAAATAAAATAATAATTAATTAATGTATTTTTGATTTATAAAGAATATTAGGTACTAATATAATGATAGTTAAGAAATTAACCATTATATTCAGTACGGTGTTATCAAATTATAAATATTAAATTCTTGACAAAATGCACACATAATTTTTTTAATTAATTTATATTACTGAATATAACCACTATTTGAGTTTTTTTGGGTTATGGTTAGTATCAATTACAGTATAGATTTCATCGATATGCATTTTTATAACGGTTATATATGTTTTCTCGTTTTATAATAATTACAGTTGAAAACGGGTTACAGTTAATACGATAAAAAATAATGCCATTTATTTATATAACAAATAAATGTTTATCTATATAAAAAAAGTTAATTTTGTAAAATATTTATTTTTAACATTTGATAGCATGTGTATCTAATAGACAGTTTGTTAATTGTGTAGGTACTATATTGTGTTTATATTGAGATTCATCTTTTCCACACTGTATAATATTGTCTGAAAACCATAAGTTCTACAGGAAAATTATGCTTGAAAATTATATATCATGGGTTACAACTAGGTTTAAAATTATATTGAACGCCTCACATTTGTCTTACATATTAAAGACCAAAATCGTAAATTGATGGAAATAATTTATTTTGGAAAAACGTAAAAGTTTAAATACCTAGGTACCTACTAAAAATATACCGATTAAAATTTAAAAAAAAATGAATATTTTTATATAAAATAGCTTTAATTCATTATATATTATAGGTATGTTAAATACATCTCATTTAACTTATATTAGTGTTGAAAGATAAAATACAGAAATTAGACTTTTCTGAAAATCGACATTTTGGCAAAATTACGTTTTGTATTGCTTGTGATGCTACATTTTCATCATCGACTGTTATGGAATGAAATATATTGTTAAACGTTATTATCATTTTCCGAACTATCGTAGTGAATTTTGCTAAAAGTTTATTCAGTATGAAAAATCTTGCAAATAATATTATAGGTACTCATCGTGTACAATAATGTATAGTTATATCGATATATATCATGTGATTTGTAACTTTTAAGAACATAAATCATAATAACATAGTCCTGAATTCAATTTTGCCGATTTATTGACACACTAATGTATATACACAGTAAATCTTATGTCATTATATACGCATTGTTTTTTTTTTTTACGACAAATGAGTATTTTGACATATTGCAAAAACTCGTTTTATTTATTTTTCAAGGGATATTTGTTTATATAATTGTACCCCCAAAGCCCTCCCAGCTTCTAGGTTAGACATTAAGATTAACAACATTTAATAAAAACAAATGTATTAATTCAACAGAATAAAATGTTTAAACTAACAAAATTATTGTGAAATTGACCCATATAAATTTATTAAAAGTTAATCATATAAGTTAGTTGATTTTACCAGCATTTATGCACTGTGCATTTTGTTTTAAATTTTGAAAAAAAAATTTTATACTCCATCATGATGTGTATTATCTATATCATTATTCATTACTTATATGTTATCCCTATTCTAATCTATAACTATGAATTAGGATCACCGGTTATTTTTAGATTGTGCCAATATAAATTGCTTTTATTCCGTTGATAATAATATTGGTTTCGAGTTGTTGTCACGTATATACATTTGAAATAGTTCCTTCATTTTTTTTCAAATATTTTAACTTATACAATACTATAATATAATATAAAATGGCTCTTCTTATACTTCAGATAAATATTATATGAATATTGGTAAAAAAAAAAAATGTGCCACAATTGGAGTTCGGGAAGAGTGTAAAAGGTATAACGATATATATTATATATAGAAATAATAATTAATCAACTAATACTCACTTCCTTAGATATACCGTCGATATTTTGAAAGAAATAATTTGTTTTTGCGATAGCGTATACTACATATATAACTAATCATTAAATTTGTGTCAATTTATATTTTTAGTGAGAACCAATTCGTATATTTTTATAGGAGTACATCATTTTTTAATGGGAACCAATTAATACATTTTCTTACCCAGAAACCAATTCCGTAATATTTTTAATTATTAATATTAAAAAATAATTTAATTATTTTAAATAACGTGGGATAAATAAAAAAGAGGGCGCCAATAAATTCCAACAAGTTTCCAATACAATCAAAACAAATATTGTTGGATAGGTTTAGAAAAGTTCTGCTAACAATGTATAATGTTATAACTTCACATCCACCTAATATGTGACTATGACGTCCATATATAATTATATATAATATATAGGTATATACATTTTGGTCTCAAGTTCGAAATAGTGCAATATTAAAAACGCTGTATTCTGTATTTAAATTTCAAATTAATAAAACGTCATCAATAGATCGGTACTATACATAGATATATAGTAGCTAGCTATAGTAGTAGTATGATTTATCCGATTCTGGCATACATAAGTTTTCCAGAGCAAGCGTTTAGTTTCTCCCCCCCCCCCCTATACACATAGATACGCCGCCGCATCCACTACCTAACCTAAGACACATCGTTCACCCTCCCCTATTTGACCTTATATAATCCAACACCCCCTTTAACCTAACACTCAACAAACACCCCCCTCTATTAGATTCTGAGCTTAGCGAAGGATCTAGTGGTTTTACAATGATGTTTATTTTTTTATTTTTCCGTTAACACTTTTTCTACCAGAAGGAGTGCTCCGATCTTTACAAACTTGCCCGATTTCCGGTAGAAAATTGCATCTAGTTGGTACTTTAAAGAGGTCATTTTTCGATTTTCTCAACAGTTTTTTAATGCGTAAGGAAAAACTATCAAAAAATGACGAAAAAACGGTAAAAATACGATTTCATTCAATTCAGATATATCATTTCTTCCCAATTTCGTAAGATGATCATATTTATTTCTACATTTGATCTTTGATGTAATGTTAAACATAGGTAAATACTGAGTATACAACTAATATTAAGAGTTATGAATACCATACCGAAGCTACGCTCAGAATCGTTTTTTGAATCCAATGATTTTATCATTGCTTTCAAATGCAATATCCACCAAGAGTATACTGCCCAGTAGCGAAATGCACCTTTTATTTTTTAGTTGTAACAACCGCATCCACTATGTAACCTAATACATACCATTCATCCTATACCCTTTTTAATCTAATATAATCTATACCCCCCTACAACGTAGCCCCCTCTAAAATTCCCCTATTTTTTTATTACAACAGCCACATCCACTGTGTACCCTAATACATACCGTTCACCTTACCTCTTTGACCTAATATAATCTACACCCACCCCCCTCAAACAACCTCACCCCACCAATTTTTCATCATATAAACTGTGTATATCACCTTCTTCTTCTTATTTTTTTGTTATCATCACAACATAGAAAATTATGATAAATGATCGAATTATATTAAACCTACCGGATACACCGTCCACTACCTTCGTAAACATTATACCCACCCCACTGAAGTCGTAAGTAACATATCTTTTTTTTTTGTCAACCATTGTAGGTATAAATACAAAAACATTAATAAATCTTTATCTTATATATATTTGCATAGTGTTTAATTATAAGATCCTTTAAAATTATTTATACTTCGTATACAAAATACTATATATATATATATCAGGTACTTATCTAGATCATCATTTTGGGAGGGGGGCGATAATTTTTTTAGAAATATTCTAGACCCATAAATGTATATGTATAAACTAATAGTAAACTAATAATACAAATATAAAATGTAAATATAATAAACTCTTGTAAATAAACAGAACTGTATTTTAATAAACTTTTAGTTTTTACATTAGTAATTATATTTTTCTTTTCTTCATTTTAGCAAAATTCTGTATTACATTATCAACTGCTATGACTATTTCTGTGAATATTTAGTAATGCTAAGCCACATAGTCGGTCTTGCTCTATCTTAGACCTTAACCAAGTTTTTAATCTATAGCAAAGTAATAGAAAGTAATAATTAAAAAGCATACAAGCAAAGATACTAAATGAAATAAGTGGTTCAATTAAGTCATTAAGATGAATACAAAACGGTGATGTTAATAGTTACTTGTAGATGAATTATCATGCAAAAATTTTCAGTATGTTTAAAAATAATTATCTCAATAATAATCAATATAATTCCAATTTAGAAACAAACTTAAATCAATACCTCCTCAATGTTGAGAAAAACCTTTCAGCAGAAGCTACACTAATTGGCAAACCAAAGCCGTCTATAAAGATTAGGATAAATAATGGGACAACACAATTCCGCAGAAAATACAGCATCCAAATTTTTAATACAACTTTTTTCTGAAACACAAAATATTAAAATTACATTTCTCACTATTAATATAAAAGTAGATAATATTATGTTGAAATGATTAAATTAATATGTTACATGTCTTCATTTTTTTCTCTCGTCCATTTAGATTTCCAAAGATGCAGTTCAGTTTTAACTTCTATTTCATCATGTTCTCCAAAACAAAAGCACTTTAAAACTAGTTTTATTAGTTTATCAAGATTATCGTTATCAGTTTCAACAATATTTCTAGGTATAAACTGAGACAATTTCAAAATAGTTTGATATTTTTCATTTAAATACCTACATTTAAGATCTTCCGATACATTATCAAGTAGTAGAGGTGTATAAATAGATACTTTATAATAATCTTCTACGGAATCTGTTGAATAATTGGCTCTTATAGTTTGATGACATAGAATGCGAGGTCATTTTATTTCTATGTCAAGTTTCGTCATTTCATTTTTACAATCTTCAAATAATGATTTGAATTAATCATTACAGTTTATTCTTTTATTTCCTAAGTTTTTTATGACATCATATATTAACTTAATAAACTTAGTTGAGTTACTTATATCTGAATTCACACTTTGTAATGCTTTACTAACAGCAGCCGTGAACATACCATAAATTCACATGTATACATTGCAATTAATAATATTTTGGATTTTGATGAAGATACTTGTTCATCCCATAAGAAAATTAAAGTTAATGCTTTTATAATATAAAGCAATGCCAATTGGAAAACTAAAACACTGTCATGGCGGTCAACCCATCTAGTTTCACACAAAGTTTTGAGCCGCCGTTTGCATTTTAGAACTGATAGAAGTACATAATTTCTGAATGACATTTTGAAAAAAGAAATTATTTCTTTCATTAAGCCTACACTATTTCTGATTGTATGTACAGTTGATGATTTAGATATTGAGAAATTTAAGGAATGATTTGAACAAGGACAATAAATTGCATGTGGTGTATATGACTGGACTTTTTGTACTGCAACACGTAAAGTCGATGTCATTACCGAACAACCATCCGTTGCCACACCAACACAGTTTAAGCAATTTAAATTTAAATCTTTAAGTATTGACACCACTGTTTCTCCCAAAACCTTTCTAGTCAACTTTGGTTCTGGGGTAAATAAATTTACATCAATGTTATCATCACTGTCATCATTATTATCGTTACTATTACCTATATCTGGAGAAAAAGCCTTGTCGTGATAATCAATAAATGCTACAAAACTCTCTTTAACAATTCCTTTAAAAACATATCTTAGAATAAGGCTTATTTGAGAAGTACCTATGGGTAATATCTGTAGTCTGTATATTATACTATAGTATTTACTTTCTTTAATCTCATTAATAATTTTTTCGGTGATAAAATTCTTACAACATTTAATTAAATCATTCTGGATCATTGGGCTTATATATGTGGCTTTAGAATTTACTAATTTTAAATGTTCTTCAAGCACACAATCACCAGTTAATATTCTATATTTTAGAAGCTCACGGAAATTACCTTGATTAACTAAAGACTGTGTAGTTGATATATCATTAGCTTGAGAATTAAAAAGTTTTCCAGAATCGAAATTGTTCCTAAGTAAAATATTTTGCCTACCAAGAAAAATAATTTAATCTACAATTGGTTTCAATCTGTCTCGGTTTTCCAATATTTGTTTGTTTCTTTTTGTGTTTATCATATTTATAACTTCTTTTTGTGGATTTTTGTAGTTTTGTAAAAAGTAATTTTCAGTTATTACTGCATTAATGTGATATTGGTGGCTATTATGAATCACTAAGTTATCAGTTTTACCTGAGATATTAAAGTATTTATTTAACGGTACAGTAACAAATTTGTTGTAAAATAACATTATTGCACTTTCCTCCTTTTTCAGCAAAAAGAACACAATATTTACAAAATAAACCTCCTTTTTTTATAGAGTACACTAACCATTTATATGTTTCGAAATAAATTTTGTTTAAATACCTATTTCTCCTTTTTTTTATGTTTAAACTAAATGGGTAAATAAAATCTTTTGCGGGTATATTGGACAATTATATTATTTTAGCTTTTTTTATAATCTGATATAATCGTATATTTTTGTTTTAAATAATCACCAATGTCATCACTAAACTTGTTATCGTCATTCAAAATCATAGATGGACTTGTTACTTCATTTTCAAATGTTTCTAAATATACAAGGTTAATTTTAATTAATAATGAGTAATACTTTGTTAAAATGGTTAATATTACTTACTTTCAATAGTTTCTTTTTCCTTCAAAGTAGTATCATCACTGAAATTTTTGTCATCACTCGTAGTAGGTGGACAAATTGTATTCTCATACTTTAAATATTTTTCTAAATATTAAATGTTATTTGAAATTATTACCAGATAACTGTTTGCTCAATTTAATATGTTTTTATTACCTATAGGCTCATTTTCCAGCCAACTTGTTAGAATATTATTCCTGCTAGATATTGTAGTGGAGGGTGTATCCGATAGAGATTAAATATAACTATAGATAAGGTGATTTACATAGTTAGTACGATAAAAAAAAAAAAGTAGTTAGGGGAGGTTGTTTGAGGGCTAGGGTGTCGATTATATTGGATCAAAGTGGGTAGGCGAACGATATGTATTCGGTTAGGTAGTGGTTGCGGTGGCGTATCTATTTGTATAATGGGGGGAGGGGACTATACGCTTGCTTCCCCATTACACAGGAAGGTCTATGTGCCAGAATCGGCTAAATCATACTATTTATAGTCGGCATTATTTTGGTGAGAATGAAAATATTATCATTATGGCCAATAAACCTATGCCTACACGAGTACGTCATATACCTACAGTAATTGTTGTAAAAGACGTCTCGGACAACAGTTGTATACTATCAACTAATATAACAACGTATTTATTAAACGCATATATAGGTAGGTATAGGTATACTGAGCACTTTCAGTGCAGTCGAGTGGAAAACGCATATGACTCGGAAACAGGACGTGTTGTTTTTTTTTTTTTGTGTTACATTTTTTTATTTTTAGTTTGCAGTTCAGTGTAATAATATGCAACGTGCACTGTGTAGATATATAAAATGAGACACCGAAGAATCGTATACGAATATTATAATATTATATATATATATATAATAAATTTACCTCATAAATAGCTTGTACAAAGATGAATCATATTTCCAATACCAATATGATATTGGTTGGTTTCCGTATAAAAGACCCTAGTATAAAAGACCCTAGTATATATAGCTGGACGACTAAAATATATTATATATCTTGGAAAATTATACCGATAATTACTGTTTTAATCAGACGTACGTTTCAAATAATTTATAGGCTTTGTTGGACCTGTTTAATTGACATTTTAAACCGTTAAAAGAGTATAAATGGCTTTAAAGGACTTTAAGTTCACGTTTTAATGGACTGACTTTTTAATAAAAAAAAAAAAATACAATACAATAACAAATAATATTCAATCCATTAGTGCGCATATTTCACATGCGCGATTCAAATATTAATAAATATGTTACGTAAAAATCCAAAATCTAAATCATAAATATGCAAGATTCTTCACAAAAATTAAAAGTATGTAAATATTCAGTCACAGTAAATTAAAAATTGAGATGAACTCCATATATGAATGTAGGTGTGAATAATGAGTATAATAACAATACTATTAAAATTGTATATAATATGTATATAGTATGAGTATATAGAAGAAACCGGTTGTTTCAAATGTTGTTACAATTTTTTTTAAGACTCGTTTATTTTTTTTAATGACCAATAATAGTACCTATTAATTAATTATGAGTATTAACGGAAACTCCATATAATATACAATCTACAATAGAATGCCAAAATAGTATCTTACAATCCCTTGAATTTTTCTAAATAATTAATTTGAGTTAATATTATAAAAATATTCTTTGAAAATTACAAACAAATAGGTAACAATTTGCAAAAATATATAAGAAATATAAAAATATACCCACTTAATTTAATATGTAAATTTGGTTTTAATTAAATTTAACAGTCTTAATGAATAAGTATTCAAAATGTATGAATTTACATTTTAATTTAAATTGTCTTCATCATGAATTGTGAAGGCTAATATATGGTCATGCATATTAATTTGTATACCTCTAAAAATACCATAATATTTATGATTATTCGCAATCATTTTTAGTGTATTGTATTTTTCTGAGCCATGGAGATTCGCCACTACTAAATATCTATTATATTAATATCTAAAATAGCCACTGAAAATAGACGAACACAGTTTTACTTTTACTATATACTGTACAGGTATACTATATAGATTGTTTTGAAAGATACAACACATCTAGTAGTATAAAACTTTAGTTTTTTAAAAATACATTTGAACATTGTTAAGCTATATATATAAGAGTTGACACGAAGCTGCTTGTAAATTACTATAAAAATGTATAGATAGGTACCTAATTAAATAACGTCATTTATAGTTGTTTAATTTCTAGTTAATTGAAATTTAAGTAAAACTATATAAATTATATATGATTATTAGTATAATAAGATACATATTTAAAATATTGAATTAAGATGCGATATTATCAATATTAGTTGTAAATACATAATAGTGAATATACTGACGTTATATATTTTATATATTTTTTTATTTTTTAAAAGGAAGATAGAACAGAGAATGAGTGTGGCAGTAATAAAAATTTCAGAAAATAAAATAAGAAATAAGAATATTAAAAATAGTACTTATTATAGGAGTTGTAGTTCATTGGTAAATAAAATGAGAGAGAATTATAGATTAAGATGGCTCGGGTATATTTTTAGAAGAAAAGAGACAGAAGCAGTAAGATTAGTAAAAATAATGTATGCTGAAGAAAAAAGAAGAAGAGGAAGGCCGAAAAAAAGGTAGACAAGTATAAATGAAGAGGATACGGGAGATCGAGTTAAGTGGAAATGCAAGACTAGGGTGGCCTACCAAAAATATTTAGGAGGGAACGTGAAGGAGAAGAAGAATATTGGCGTTATTTTTAATTTTATAATTTTACATGTAATTAATCAAACCGTTGAACAGGTCTTTAAAAACAGGTTAAACCACTTATAACCTAAGTTTTTCATATTATATATATATCATACACGAAAATTCCATTTTTACGTTTTACTAAACAGGTCTTCCAAGTTCCTTTATTTCAATTTTCTGTTAATATGATACTGAATTTTATCTACTATATTATAATAATAAAAGAATAAATTAAATAAATAATAAAGGAATACAGAAATGTGCAAGCGTCACGAACACACAATAAATACACGTTAACTTATTCCGTATTTTTCCGCAGTCCACATGCATGTCGAGCGATTATTCGTATCGCTCCGGCGGCCGCATTATTGCCGAATTCTTCCTCCTATGTTTTTGTTTTAGTCGTATAGTTATGACGGGCGATTATCATACGTCGCTCCAGCGTCGATCTTCTGTTCGATACTAGATAACCGTGCAGATGAATAATAAGCACCTATATTTCAACCGTGCTATTACTTATATATGTTTTTTATTTTTAACTCCGATTACCTTATAGTGTTTTCATAACAATATGATTGAAAATCAATATAATATAATAATAATATTGTTAATATTTTAATCAATATCTAATTAATTTGTTACACACGAGCCGCCACTGAATTTCAGTACAAATACTATTTATTTTATAACTGTTGTCCCATTAAAATTAAATGTACTTAAAATAATTCCATTTTAATTCTGAAAATGTATTACTTGGTATTAATATTCTTTAAGTTCTTTATTAGATTATGACCATCTGAAAATAGAGGAAATTCACGTTTGGCATTCTTATCATAACTTTGTCATTTTTGACAAATATCATATAATAATAACGTCCTCTTAAGGGGCCACAACACCAACCAAAAATGTTCCTAAAATCGTGACAAAACTGTTGGATTTCAATTCTGAAAACTGTTTTGATTTCATTAGTTTGCCTTCTGTTGATCGATCAAGGCATTTATTTTATTTTTCATTTTTTTTTTAGCCATGTTATTAATCATTAAAAATCGTAATTTTTAAACATTGATTATAATTTATTCTATAATAATAAAGAAAAAAAATGCCTAGATTGATCCCTAGAAGACCGGCCAACACATTCAAATGTATTTACAGATTGGAAATCCGACTTTCCAAAGTTTCGCAATTTGATAGCACGCTTATTGGTCTTTTAATTGGAAATTTCGTGATTACACAACAATAAAAATTACAGGTACGGGTACGGGGCTTTTATTAGATTAATTTTAAAATATGTATTTAAATATTTCTAATTTGTTGGATTTTAATTTTTCATAATTTTTCTTAAAAAGTTTTCTATACAGAACCCCTGAAAAATCGCAGGTGCCCCTTTAGCATAATGCATTTAATTTTTCGGTGCACTAATAAAACCTGACAAAACTCTAATCTCGAGTTAAATATATAATTTCCAAGCTTAACCTTTGACGAACGAAAATGAATCGCCTAGTTAAAAGCTTGATCATATATTTGTGATTTAAATAGTTTGTTAAGTTTATTCGTTAACATACACCGTATGTTAACTATAATTAATTTATATAATCAACAATACCTTCAATTTTTGTTATTTAACTTTAACTATATGACTATATATAGTTATATAGTGAAATATTTTTTAAACAAAAATGTTAGTTCACAATATCACGAATCTATATTATAGATCGATATTTATATCGAATCTATATAATAAATCGACATTTTAAATACTTATATATAGGTGTATATTTATAGTGCAGTATGAAAATCCATATAACAAAAATAGGATCAGCTGTATATTTAGTGCGGTCCGGTGTCGTGCGTCGAGCGAAGGTGGAACGTGCGTTATTCTCGTAATGTATGTTGAACATAATTTATATATTTTATTATTATATACGACTTGGAACGAATGAAAAACTCGGAAGTCGATCTGCGAGAATATATAATAATTCGACGTACCCGTGTATACTATATTGGACAGAGCGGGAAAACTGAAAATACGCCACGGTGCTATAATGTAATATTCAAGTGCGACGGATATCTATCGTACTACGTAATATTATAATATACATAGTATACCGTCGACGAATAGAAGTGAAACGGATCGTCACTTTGAAATATCAAAAAAATTACTTGGACTTTTAAGTGACGAAATTCGAACGGCGACGACGCGAACCTGCGTGTTTCACACGTAATCTCGATCATCGATGTGGTCGGTGTTATTATAAAATATTATATATGATAGTAGTATTATTTACACGACGATTCGTCCGTTTACACTGGGTACCCGGCCCGTGTGGCGCAGCGGGGACAAAAAAAAAAAAAAAAAAAAAGACGCGGGCAACAGTTGCCCCCACCTCACCCCCTACCGGCGGTTCCAATCCTCCGCGGCTATTTTCAATATATCGTTATTTATATCGATGGGAGGAGAAGGGAGGATGTACGCGCCCGCGTGTGTGTGCGTATACGTCGCGTATACACCCGTATATATATTTGGTATATAATATATATGTGTGTGTGCGTTTGTATACGGCGCCGTACCCATACGCGTTACCAGTGTTATGGTATATAATAACAGGTATATTGTGCGCGCGCGTGTGTGTGTGTGTGTGGCACCTGTTGCGGGCGGCCCCGGCGACGGGCCAATGGCGTGCCGGCCGCGCGGCGGCGGCGGGGGAGACGGTGTTCCGAGCGTTTGGTTTGCCAGTGGACCATAGTACAGACCGGTACCTCCGCGCGCATACTAGTAGTGCCTAACCAGCGAGCCCGGCGGACGACGGTCGTGACGCACCATCGGTAGACCATATAGAGAGCTTGCGCGCCCCGGTGACTGCGACTGTGTGTGTGTGTGTGTGTGTGTGCGGTGTTTGTGCTTCGTTTAATTTGGCCTTTTTTTCCTTCCCCGAGTGCTTTTCTCACCCGTGCGGATCCGATAGACCTTTTTTTTTTTTTTTTTTTATCTTCTTGTTCTTGTTCTAAACACTTGACCGGGTTTTCGATCGCTGTGCGCCCGTTTAACGATAACGATAATATTAATAATAATAATAATAATAATAATAATTAAATCGTTACGATATATTCGTGTGACGTCCGCCGCGATCAGTAAATATTATATAATATCGTCGTCGTCGGTGTAAATAAAAAAATTTTTTATAATCGTTTGTCGCGCGAGCGGTGCGCGTTCGTGTCCGTCGCCTGCAGGGACAGGAAAAACGGAAACACTTCAAAACGGCTTTCGGTAAGTGTGTGTATGTACACCCAGCCCAGTTGTACGATAATAATAATGATAATAATAATAATAATAATATTGTAATGCGCGTCGGACACGGAAGTTCACGAAACCCTCGCACACGGTCTATACAAGGAGAGAGACTTTAACGCGAGTGCAGGCGGGCAACGGCATTTTCTCCCCGCGTCCGTCGATATATATATATATATATACGCAGTGTCTGCGTTCCTTTGAACAATAGTATCGAATAGGCATTTTTTTTTTTTTTTTTTTTTTTATAGTGAACACTATTATAGTGATAGACATTATTGTTTTGATCAAAAGCCATTATTGTAAGCGAGGGTGGTGTTCATATATAAGTTAAAGTCACATTATTACTAGCTTTTTAATTTTCTTCGTTCATTTTGGTGTAGCTGGTACTGTGAAATTATAAAATTATCTAGCTAATATTTTTAAAATAAATATTTTTTTCTTCAGATTTAAAATTTTTTTTAAAAAGTACACTAAAAATGTAAATTTAAATTGGCTTATAATTTAGTTTAAAAAAAAAAAAATTAAAAATTGACACTACAAAAATGAAATTACAAACCCTAGCTAGATGAGAAATTATCATTTTAATAAACAAATTTGGTTTTGATTTTAACTAGGTATTTAAATAAATAATCTAATTTAATTAACTCTATAACTATAGTAGGACTTATAATTCACTTTTCCCACCCTTGATTCCTTTTAGTTCCTGTACTTAACTTTTTATCATTCATTATCATACTAACAACCAATGAATAGTACCTATTCAATACTAAACGTTAAAGTAGAAATTCATCGATTAAAACTTAAAAACCAACTAAATTAATATTCTTATAATAATCTAATAATATTTTGCAACTCATTTTACAACTCTCATTAATCATTATCCTGCGCAGTATGCAGTATTTGTGTCTAAGTTATATGTTCAACAGATATAATATAAAAATTAAATTAACGACCAATTCTTAATAGATATGCCAATAAACATCTTGAAAAATTATAACAACGGCAATTTAAATTTAAATTAAACTCTATATAATATATACTAAATACTTATTATAATAGTATTGGACTTATTTACATTCAAAAAATAATAATACCTAAATCCGATTACCTTATCTAGTAGGTATCTACGCGATTTTTGTATAACTATTATATAAAAATAAATATATAGATAAGTACCTCAAATAAAGATTTTCAAAATTTTAAATTTACTAAAACTCTTGTTTTAAACAATCGTTTTTTTCATCATTGTTTTAAACATATGACTTCCCGGCAGCCTAAGCCAAATTAGAACTCACTGTCTAATATGCCAATGTCGACTGGCATAAATAACAGTTAATAAAAATTATTATCATTTATCCTTAATATTGTATTGGAAATATGAGTATTAATTTTACAAAGGCTATCGTCCGTGAATAAATAATAAGAATAACGTTTTTCAATTTTCATTTTGAATTCTTATAGTAATTTTAATTTTCGATATGAAACATAAATTATAATAATGTGACAAAAATATCTATTTGAATATAATAAATTTAAAATAACTATATTGTATATATTATACAACAACGTATAATTCGATAAAAAAAAAAACGAATCCTTGACCACGGTGAGCTTATAGCGTGCACGTGTTTTTCGATGTTTCCCCGACTGTTTGCTGTAAATACACGCTTCCTTTCCTCTCGTTTTCATATAATATCCCACGGTCCTTCGTTGTATATACCTATATAGTCTCTGCATTATAAGTACGTCGCGACACTGAGTTGTTTCTATATTATTAAATAAAAATTATGAAAAACGCCTAAAACTGAATTAATATTTTCCCATACAGTTATAATATAATATATTACTTTTATGGACGCAACATAAAAAAAATAAAAATGATTTAATTAACTCGATATATCAACTGTTGGGAAATTTATGATTATCAAGACAGATTATAATATTATTATGTTTATCAGTTTTTTAAACAAATAATTCTCGTTGTTAAAATTCGTTTTTTCACGACTCGTTAACTCGCGACTATTTTTTTAAGAATAACTATTTCGTTTTGTTCATATTTATTTATATATTGTAGTGAAAATCGTTCAGTTAAAATATCGTATAAAAATAATAAAGGAATTTCGTTTTTTTTTTTTTATAAATCTCACTTGTTTTTACAATACCGTTGTATAGGTACCTATTATATATTTATTTTTATTTTAGTATATTCGCCTAAGCATAATTAGATATAAATATATATATATATACATGTTTTGTCAAAATCATTGTCCTCGTTCACTCTTAATTAGAAAAAAAAACATACAAACAAATAAATGCCGCGTATAGTGCGGGTGAATCCACAGGTCGGTGCCCAGCTTTACCAGGACGCACGTTTTATTGTTGTCGTTTCCGCCGATTACCATTCTTCAACGCGCGTACTCAATAAACGCGCATACACCGTCACTACATAATGAATACTTTATAGTTCATATCATATAGTTACATTACACATATTATAAAATAAATCTATTAATTGGTGCAAGAAGTATCAATGACAATAAACTCCAAATAAATATATTTATTTAAAAGCAAAACTAAGTAGTAATACTATATAGTTACAGAGTTACAAAAAAAAAGATAATTTTGTAACTTTTAAGTTACTATTTTCGTTCGTATGGGTAACTTATAACTATTAACGAGTTACTATTCTTGATCAGTCATAACAATAGTGAGGAAAAGTAAACTTTCCGAACGCGTGCTAATTTTCCCAGTTTCTATACATTTTAAAAAATAATTATATTATTTAATTGATTTAATCTTATATTTAAGAGGATTAATTTATACAATAATACAATGTCATACATAAATGAAAATTATTTCATTATAATTTTAAATAACAATAAAGTCAGTAATAATAAAAGATAATAAAACAAAAATGTTAAAAATCCTCTATACCTACCTTTTATGAATGCTCGCAAAATCTTTAGTGTGAATCGTAAACATTGTTACTACCTATTATATATTAAAAATATTTGGTATAAAATATTATATTTCATAATTCATATGATAAGAATATATCCGAAACTAATTAAAAAAATTGCCCCCCCCCTCTCCAAAGTTGCTTCAGTCGGCTAAATCGTACAGTAATCCCAAAGTTAGAGGTTCATTAATAGTAATAATAAGTTGATGGCCTTTTTTTTTTTTTTGCTTTTCGGTTTTAAGAAAGTATTTTAGAAAAGAGCTTTGTAGTCGGCTAAATTGTTAAAAAAAATATGGACCTTTTTCAATTAGTTGACCAAATTAATACACTGCCCCCCCCCAAAAAAAAAAAATAAATAAATAAATAAAAATATGCCCTTTGTGACATTTTCAAAAATTAAAATATTTTTCATGCCACTTGATGATTTATATTAAATATAAGTCATCGCAGGCTTTTTAGCCACGTAAAATACTGTATAAATATGCAGATTCTTTTAAAAATACATATCTAAGGGTATTATACGATTTATATTTTCTTCTTGATTGAAATTTGATTTTGAACGATCTGCAATATACCTAAATGTTTTTTCAACGAGTTGAATATTCCAACATATCTATATTGTCTCGATTTTTCGAGATAAAGGACATTGATTAAATTGTAATTTCAATTTCGTCGAAATGTTATTTTCACGGCCAGTGCTCGAATTGGAAAAATGGAAGAATGGGGTACTCTGGGCTTTCGATAAATCAGCGTTCCCTTGAACTATACCTATATATAACCCGTGTACTGTAGAAAATAATCAGTAAGGGTGCTCTGAAAATATTATCAAACAGCGGAGGAGCTCGGTCCCCTTGCGTGCTGCCCTCCCCGCAAATTTGAGCACTGATTGTATCGATATCTAGGTATAGTATAGTTTTTCGCGAATTTCGAACTATTTACAAAACATATTTGCAGAGAAAACGAAAACCGAAAGCGCACGTGAATATTAAACTATATAATATATTATATAGCCTCGTGCGGACATATCGCGCGCATGCCGCTTATTGTCCAATGCAAATACCGCAATAATATTATAATATCATGACGTGCATAATATACAATATATCATATATTACAGATAATAATATTTTTCAATCGCGATAATTTCGCGTACGAGTTTTCGCACTTTTTACTCCTCCGTCGGCCTTGCCGGCGCTCGTACGCCTATATATACATGGTGGTATTGTCGCGTGTTCGCGCACATCCGCAAAACACCGACGACGGACGGGGCAGAGTCATTGACATTTCGTCGGACACGTCAACCCTTTTTGTTGTCCCGCGCTCGTGTGTACGTATTGTGTGCCGTTATCAGAGCCGGGCAGCTGCTGCTGCTGCTGCTGACATTGCATCGCGACACAGACGCCAAGGACAACACAAAAACGATAATTACGGGTTACCGCCGATGACGGGTCCCCTCGTCGTAGTCAGGAGTCATCGCCGACGACCGCACCCGCACGTCCACGTACAACGTATAAAATAATATAATATACGAACACTAGCTGTGTGGACGGTGTACGAACTCCAATAATTATTATCGAGCGCCACTACCGTGCGCAGGTTGGCAACACCATTATTTTTGGCCAACATTCGCACAAGACTCGTCGGAACGGATTAGTATAATATGATATCATGCATGGAATTCCCGTTTATTTTCTCTCCGTGGGTCTTGTAACGGAAAAATAGCCAAAAATCAGAAATAATTATCATAGTATTATATTGTTCAAATTAGATTTGCGATGGAAAATTTCAGAAGTTTACTCACGTGAGTACCTACGGCGTACAGCTTTCTTTATTTACAGATTTTTGTATTTCTTCGCTTAATAATAATTATGAAATCGGGAAATCGGAAAATGGTTATACAACTTGCGAATTAAAAAAAAAAAATGTATCCCATTACCCGTTGTATCGTTCAACGGATTCTATAGATTGTAAAATATTGATGTATAAATTCGTTAAAATTATGCGTAGATGATAAAATTTTAATTCTAAAATATTATAATTCTAAAAGTGTTTAACGTACAAAACGTAGATACTTCCTTTTTTCTGCTTTATTTTGTTGATGATAAATAACATCCAGAAAATTTCGGATCTGATTTTTCCAAAGCATTACTATTTTCATTAGGTTTTTATGTTGACCGGAAATATTCGTATACAGAAGTTACAATAAGAAGTCCTGCAATCCATGACTTAGGTATACATATTAAAAATATATACTAAAAACCGATAAATAATTTATTGTAATATAATTATATTTATTAAAATTATTCGTTTGCTTAGATTGAAATATGGTTTGAAATCCTATAATTGTTTTTTTAGAATCGACATTTTATAAAATAATATAAAACTAAAAACAATATTATTGTAGATCTATTATAATAAATCAAATAATTAATAATCTATTAATTCCTTTAATAACTATTGAAGGAAGTTAAATTTTAAAACGATTTTCTGAACAATGTGCAGTTATGTTAAGTATATTATATAATTGTACGCGATAAATAATGAACAAAATAATATGGAAATTGTGTTTTTCGGCTATACACTATTATATTTATATAATATGTAATAAAATTCCCACTTAAAATTAAATTTAATAAAATTTCGAATTGTGTGACTTTTTCTAGAGATTTATATAACTGTAAGTTTGGTGGAAAAAAATATGTATTTAAAATTTTTGTATTTAAATATTTGTTATTAAAATTAAAGAAAAATAGTCACACTCACAATACTAAATACAAATGGCGTAAAAAATAGTAGATTTGGATAGTACTTAAATATGATAGTACCTATACAACATAATGATATAATATAAAATACACCATAAAAGGACGTTAAACACCTGTTTTTTAAGGGGTTTAGTATAGGCAATTTATATGACATTTTATGAAAAACAAAAATTTAACAATTCAAAAATAGCTTTTAAAACTAATTGAAAAATATTTCAGTGTTAGTACCAATTGTAATTGTTGTTTAATAGCGATATTTGTTACAAAAAAAAAAAAAAACATGTACTTACCTTTGTACTTCAAGTTTTATAGCTTTCAAAATGATCTATTGGAACCAAATAAAAGATGAAAACTTTTTCTTACTTTTGACAGAGTATCTTACATCTATAAATCTGTAATGGTTGATCCTAGACAAAGTAAAAATCTTACTATTTTCGTTTGCTTATGAAAAACAAAACATTACATCAAACTAAGTTGGCTCTGTCAAAATTTATAAAACGTTCTCATAGCTATTTATTGATAAAAAAAATTTAACTGCGATTATTCTAGCAAATATAACACTTAGATATGAAACTAAGTTTTTACGGGATGTGGCATTCTCCTAAAATTGATTTAATATTACAATTTTAAAAATAAAAATAAACATTATTTAATCGCTGGCTTCTTCTCTCTGCTCAGAATTTAAAATTTTGCTAATTGATTACGTCTTAAAATATACCATTGTAGTTTAAATAAAGATGTATTATTTTACATAGGTACAAATTATAAATTAATCGAATCTTGCATTTAATATTTTAAATATTTTGCAGAACATATTTTTATAATTCATATTATTATAGCAATTAAATATTATAAAATCCTAGCTATAGAGTATACATTTACTATATAAAAAGAGCCTTTTATATATTGTAAATTGTATATTAGACAACCTATAATTTCATTGGTTATATAACTTTTGAAATATATATTTTATTTCGCCTAAACTCAGAGATTCGGTTTCTGCAGGAAATATGATTTCTATTAACTATAGGCACGTTTTTGATAAACTGCTAAAATGACTAAGAACAATTTTTTTTGGTAAATGTTTTATTGATAAAAAAATCTCGTTGTGTACATTTTTATGTGTGTTTTGCACGAAGGGGGAAGAAAACAAATCTCGTAGAAAACCGCAAAAGAACATAATTGGTTGGAGATTGAAAAAAAACTAAAAAGGTGTATACTATCTAAGAGGAAATGAACGAAAGAGAGAAAAACCTCAAGAGAAAGTGGTAGATTACATTTTCCTAGTGGAAACCCGTCCCAGATGGAAAATCCAATTAATTGCGTAACCGTCAATTCTTTTTCCGGTCATTTTTAATACTGGTTGTGAAAATAAGTTTTTTATATTTTTTTTTATTATTATATTGTATTTACTATATTTGTATATTATATTTATTTATATTGTACTATCTAGGTAGGTAAATGTGTAGATAACAGGACTTGTGATATACCGTACAGTTTTAAATACAAATTTGTGTAAATCTCAGTTTCCTACCAAATCGGATTGGTTGTTTTGTAATATTATTATTGTGCAAACCTAAATCTGTTTGTTCGATAATATAGTTTAGTAGACGTTTAGTAAAATAATAACAGTTACGAATGAACATTAATAATATATTTAATAAAGTATAATTTATTGGTATAGAATCCAGAATCAGAGTACCAACCAAAAAATCTTTTAATGATCAAGTATAGACAAGTTTCGTCAAGAATGTAATTAAATAAGATAGTTACATATTACTATGAAAAAATAAATCTAAATACCAGATATAAGTTACAAACGTAACATTTTTTAGTGACATGTAATCATTTGAGAAAAAAGCGGTAAGTAGAGGGTGGAAGAACTTTTCTCATCGGGTGAATACTAGTAATGAATATATTAAATTCAAAATCAGCGATAAATCATTACATTCTATAAAACGATTTTAAGCGGAGCTTAGTGCATTACACGTAACTATATACTCATATATATATACCTATTTGTCAACAAAAAACAATTTATTTTACTTCTACCCAATGAATTAAGGTTTCCAGAAAAAAATATATATGAAAAGATAAATATCATTATTAAACCAATTTATTCCTCATTCTGCTCAATGTCTAAAATTATCCATCCTGCAATCGATTATTGAATTATTGACATTTTAGAATAAATCGCTTCTCAAAAAAAAAAATTAATAAGCAGAAAAATAATCTTATCTATAAAAGGATTGAATAAATAATGATAAATGCCGACCGTTAAATCACTGTAATACCGACTTACAAAGGAGTGTTAAACTCCCATACGACTCCCTGCCAGAGTTACCCCTGCGCGTGAATCATATAATGTTTCCGTCCACTCAAACCGTGTAAACGATAATTATTATTATATTTTGTAGGAAATCGTGTTTTACTCTTCTAGAAAAAAATCGACATATTTTGATCAATACGTTCGGTCTGAATTATAGTTTATGCAGTTCGAAAAAAAAATATCTTTAGAGCAATCTCTAAACCTATAGGTTTAGGCTACCTATAGGTATATGACCGGTACGCATTATATACCTGGCACTCGAACACAGGGTTTTTTCGTTCTACCGAACAGACCGCAGACACGTCCCCGTCACAATAGACATTAATTGTCTGTGACGTATTTCTGCCACATCGGATGTCACACGTGGGGTGCAGTGCATGATGAATATAATGTATGTTATAAGCATAATTTTTCTGGTATATGTACAAGTATATATACTGGCATTAAACGAGGGTAGCCGCATTGCACGCGCTCGTCATTATTATATTCGTCAAAAGGAAGGTGTTCGCCGTTTTGTGTTCCTTCTGTATTTTCGTATTTAAATAAAACAAAAGCCATAAAACCACCAGACAACATTTAGTATACGCAGATGGATAGCACGAATGTATATATTTTGTCCATTATATACATGTTACGCTTGCATTAAAGTCCCCAACTATAGGCATACTTATTGTGTGCGGATATGACAATGACGCGGTGAACCATATACCATCGAACGTTTTTTTTTTTATCCCGTGTAATATATCCACCCAGCCAGGGACGTGCATACGAGATGGACGAGGAGATGCGACTTTATAGTATACCTAGGTTATTGTGTCGTTTTTCGCACAGTGATCCGTGTTGGCTGTGTATCATTTTGATCGAAATGAGTGCTCAATAATGTTCATCAATCTAAACCCCATCTATATAATAATAATAATATAGACATAATAAATAAGACGCAATACGGTCATAGGGGTTTTTTTTAAGTCGTTTATTCATCAAACAATATTTTGTTATCATCGTAATATAATATAAAACACAAAGTAGTACTTGAGACTTGATATATTCGGATAATCGGTTAGCCTGCATTATAGGTACTTTAAGTTAGTAATCTATTTATAGAAAGAAATAAAGAATATTTAGGATTTTTTAAGTAGGTACCGACTATACCTATTTGCATATAAGTATTATATTATGATTAGTAATTATATTAAATATTTTTAGTAACTACTATAAATATTATAAAAATAAATATATATTTAAAAAACAATATATAAAAAATAAAATGTGCCTAGATTATTGTAACTTGATGATAATTTATGGTCGAAACTAATTGTTACCAGTAGTAGTACCTACATATCCTACTAGTAGTAGTTATATACTACTTTTACATTCTACTATTCTAGGCATATTTTCTTTTTTATGTATTATATTTTTATAATATTTATATATTCATTTTCATTTTTATGAGAGTATTGAATTTTTTAATTTTAAATATATTTATAATTATGAAGTTTGCTTATATATCTACAGGATACTTTTTTACGTATAATAGTTATAACCAGAATAAAAACGTTATTTTGTAGTTTTTCACTCAATAATATAGTTACACGACATCGAAGTGATGATTAATTTTAATTTGAAGTGAATATACAATATAAATAAAATAAAATAAAACCTTATTTATTATGTTATATTTATGTAAGTTAAATTATATTTTAGTTCTGGTTGAAATTTCGTATTTATATTTAAAATACGTCAATAAATCGCTTACTTGATTTTCAACGCTATAATAAATTTCCAATAATTTATGGCCATTGCAAAAAAAAAAAAAAAATGGTTTATTTTTTAACTTTTCCGATATAAGACGTATATTATTTATGTTATATGATCAATTATTTTTCTCTGTTTTCAATTAAAATTTTATGTCATTATATTTTAACCATTCTCTGATTAAAAAATATTATTTAGTTGGAGACAAAATAGTTACATGATATTCAATTAATATAAGCAATTTTTAATGTATATTTGAACCATAATTTGATTATTGCAAATAAAATATGAAATATAGATACATTATTTCTTGGGTGTAAAAATAATTATTTAAGATAAAAAAAACATTACAAAATAAATTTATTACCTTCAAATAACGATTTTATTAAAAATAAAACTTTTTTTGTACATCATACAAAAATTATGTAAAAATTGTACCTAACAATGTTATAATATATATTGTTTATTTCGAGCAATTATGGAAAAATTGAACCTTGTGAATTGTGATTTTCCATAGTATATCAAATTTTATTTGTACTAATTTTTAAGGACACATGCATGAGTGTAAATTGGTATTAATTTGGTGTTAAAGAATGAAGGATAATACCTTCACATTTTCAATTTTTGCAATACAAATTATTATTATATATATCCCACACATACAACATACCTGTATATCACGTATATATAATATCATTGATTATCAATAATCTATAATATGTAATGATAATCAATGATAATATGTATCACATTTCAATAATCACTTACTTGATTTTTTTGAAATTATATATTTACGCGGTATGAAAAGTATTTTTTTTAGTGAATAACATGATTTACTTCTGTCAGCTAAATTTGATAAAAAAAAATATAACACTTTCTAGTCTTACTCGAATAAAAATCAATTTCTCCCAGTGCTTTATGAGTATAACGCGTGAATAATACTATTTAACGTTTTTTTTTTTTTTTAAAACATTTAATTACACGAGATGATATTATACCACAACGCCAAATATGTCTTTCTTTGCTGTCTAAAGAAGAAATAATAAAGTCATTACAGGTACCTATATAAGTACTTCAAACGTTCGAGTTTAAATTAAACTTATATATACCTGCAGTTTCTGTTTTGAATGATAATGAAGAGGAAATATCGTAAGGTCAAGTGGTTTATATTACCAAATATATATTATATTTAAATTTTTTATCTAGAAATCCTTGTGGTGTGTTCTACAAGATTATTTTCGATTTCTTTACAATCACGCGAATTCAACGAAATTATAAGCATTCATTCTACAAAAAATGTAACTAAACAAAATGTAGCTGATTTATCATAATATTGTTAAAATTTATTTATTTGGATACCATTTTTACTATCGTTAAAACATTGATGATAACAGTATAAGTAATATGTTATGTTATATTATATATGTTTATTTATTTTTTCTCTGTTAACAAATTTCTGACTAGAAAAAGCTGAGGAGGATCTTTGGTGTTGGTATGATATTGATAAGAAATCCACTGTAGATGGTACATAGTATTTTTCGAAATTTTTAATACATTCCTCGGGGAAGAAGAAACACTTTCTTTTATACGGTGTATGAAGTCATATAATTTATACATACATATACAATGTATATAATAACTATATCTACAGACTACCTACCATACCGTGTATAACTTACACCGTATATATTATATATATATATATATTACACTTATACATTATACTGATATTTTAATGTTGTTATGTGATTTATATTTTATTATATTTGTTAGCTACTAAAGTGCGATTTTCGAGTTATTGGAATTCAATAAAGTGTGTACCTCGTTAAAATAAATGACATGTTTATTCGGATAATATACTAAAATATATATATATAGATACTGAAATAATATAATATAGGTATACGGTAACTATGGTAACGTTATGATATTTTCTTTTCTAAAATGTACATAATATGTATTTCACCAGTGGCGGCTCGTGTGTAGGGGCGACGGGGTGACGTTGACAATCGCCCGTCATAACTATACGATCAAAACACAAAAACATAGGAGGGGGAATACGACCGCCGGAGCGATACGAATCGTCGCCCGACATGTATGTGGACTACGGAACAATACGGAATAATGTGTATATACAAGTGTACTATTTACTGTGTTCGTGTTCGTGACGCATACACATTTCTATAATTTCTATATTTCTTTATTATTTATTTAATTTATTCTTTTATTATTGGTATATATTATACTATAATATATAATAGACAAAAATTCAGTATCGTATTCACAGAAAATTGAAATAAAATAATTTGCGGATGACCTGTTTAGTGAAATGAAAGACAGAAGTTTAAATTTTGAGTATAAAACCTATAAGTTTTATTATTTTGTAATTTTCGGTTTTTGTAAAACGTATTTATATATTTATATTTTGGTTTAATAAATACCTTTTAAATTGGTACATAATTATTATTGTATTATATACTTTTTAAAAATGAATAGTTTTTAATCGCCCTACCACTTTCAAAGCACACGAGCCGCCACCATATAGCCGTATATCACCCCAAGCTTCGCTCAGAATCGTTTTTTTTTTCAAATGTAATACATCCACCAAAAGTGTGCTATGAGACAATCGAAGTGCACATTGTTTTTATTAATTAATTAATAAGAAACTATCTTTGCCTTTAAATGTATTCATCTTAAAGCATAGTCATATTAGCCAAATAGACTGCACCTTTCTCATCTCCTGCTTGTTAAAATACTCAGACCAGATGTGATTAGGAAAAAAGGATATTGTAGATGGTAAAACTACATTAATTTATTTCTATTTTTATTTTCATGAAATTTATCTATAAATATTTTATTTGCTATCATAATATTTTTAACAAAATTATAATAACAACATAGAAAATATATTGTGTATAAGTTAGAGGCGTCACGTTAAGTTTGAATAGTGATGTGGAGCAAAAGGTATATATTTGAACAGGTTGCCACATACGAATACAACTCTGCGTCTTTTATCAAATAAATTATAACAAAAAATAATTATTAATAGGTATATAACAAGAAATAGTACCCACACAGCACAAATATATCTAATGGATATACAGCGGATATACTCTGTGGATATCCTAAATATCCAATGGATATTTTTGTATGCCCAATGGATATCTATTAGATATCCAAATGTCTGCTTTTTAGTCATTTATGGATATCCACAAGCAATATCTAATGGATATTTTTAAACAATATTCAATGGATAAAAATAAAACTGTATACAAATGAGACAAGATGCAGTATAGAAACAAGGTTATAAAAATAATATATTTATAAAGAAAAAAAACGACAACGATGACATTACCTAGGATAGTCATGATTATCTCAAATTATTTGTTCACTAAAAACTAAATTACTAGTATATAACGATCATTATGGTTTTTTTGTTATTTATTTTCAGTATTTTCATATACCTAATTTTTCTTCAATCAATACACATATTGAAGTTGTGAAACCTATTTTTAGATATAAACTTTATACATACCTATATTATAGAATATTGATTATGAATTATTGATGTGGTGATATACAAATTATACTATGATATACACATAAAAATTATATTTTTTTGAAAATACATAAATCTTTTAATAAATGGACTATTGTTCTATTTCCTTATCTACCATTCAAGCTTATATATAGGTACTACCGTATAATCAATAATTATACCCTGTTGAGATAAGTAACATCATTTTATTTTTATGATCACTAATCAGTTTTTTCTTCTATAATATATTTCGTTGTTAGTTATGTATACCAATATTGTATATGCGTTTCGTATTATTAGTTATGATGTTCAGAAATCGATGTCTGGTATAATTATATACAACGGTTTTAATTTGATAGATATTTTCTAATATATATATATATATATATATATATTATTTTATACATAGAACAGCTAATCATTTTCCATATTTTCTTTATAAATAAATAAATATTGACTTTCAAATCTCGTATTCAGCTTACAATTCACATTTTAAAAATATTAATAAAATGTTAAAAAATAGTCGATTTAGCAAAAAATTTGAATTATAACTTTCAGTGTAACTAGCGAAATGTGGATCAAATTGCATAATCCCACGATGTGCGAATAATTATGTATATAAAATAATATATATATATCTTACGAAATGTACAAATAGCTTGGAATGAAATCGTTTAAATCGTGCAGAATAGTTTTTAAAGATTCATACGGTATAATCATATACTACAATATAATTTATAGGTATAAGATAGAACTCTGGGCAGAGCCTATTCATTTTCTGTATTTATCCTTCATTAATGGACATATAATATATAAGACTTAAAATGTGCGTTTTGAAAATGGTACAAAAACAGTAAAAAAAAAAAAAAAAAAAAAAAACTGTAAGTATATATCGAACACTTTCATTCCAACCCATTAGCCAACATAATACGCTAAATACTCAAAAAATAAATACATAAAAAACCTACCTAATTCTGTGTTGTGGTTTACCATTGCATGTTTGTCATAAGCGACGGGCGAGTATATACATAACGTCGTATTTATATCTACATAAAAGTTGTACGTGTTTTCCTATATAATATGTATATACGAGTCGAGTACGCGTTGAAGAGTTATATTATTATTATTATGGTCACGGAGCCGTGGACACGCGCTAAGTCAACAGATACGGTACAGGTACCGCACAGCTATGCGTGCGTCCAAAAGTCTGTTTGCGCATATTATATTATTATCACGCCGATTTCGATAAAATCCCGTGTGCGCGAATATCGTCAATGATAGGTAATAATTATTATTATCGTCTAAATTTTCTTATTAAAATTGAGAAAAAAAATTACACATAATACACGTATATTATCGACGGCGTACACGGTCAGCGCCTATCGCCGACGTTTTCTATATAATATACGACGACGATTTATCGTCTCCACAATATCGTATACGACTGCGATGCGCGTGCACGCGTTACATTGTTTTTTTTTTTATATATATATATAAAAGTATACATATACCTATATAACATAGGTACCGTGCGCAGTCGGTTCATCCGAGTTTACTCGCGAAAGCAATGATTTATTTCACTTTGTCGTCCTTCTCTTAATTTTTTTTTTCCTCTGTCGTAGAAAAACGCAAATATTATTCCGATTTCATGATTGATAAAGCGGTTAAAAAAAAATGAGGTTAAATTTCTATTCTTCTGTCTATGTGAATGTATAATGTCAACGCGAACGCGGTTTTTACAACGCTAGTGGTCGGTCATATTACTGCAATATTATTATTATTATTGTTATTATTATAGTGAATATAATATATCATGTATACATATACGATATATCTATACAAACGGCACGTCACAAAATGAAAATATATAAACCTATAATAATCATAGACTTATAAAAATAATATAAAAATGTATAAGTCTATGATAATAATATGTCTATAAGATTATTTTTACCACGTCTTTGGAGCCGCGTGATCTACCATGTTTATAATGTAGGTATAAATATAATTTTACCTACAGCTAAATATAATATAGTTTGTAGACCCGGTTATCGTCACAATAATATAACCGACGGTACATTGTAGATGTTCGCAAATTAGAGGTTATAAAGTCCTCCTCCCGTCGACTCCCGTAAATTATTATGTTACGAGCCGGCGCGATTCGACGTGCGAGGTGATAACACTCGCACCTGTTGATCCTCGATGAGTTTTCGTGCAAAAATATCTCCGCCTCTACCTAATAATCGAAACGATTAAACGCACATTATCCGTTATATTATGTATATAGAATCAGGCACGCATTGAGGTGGTTCTACGCTGGACACGTCACCTCGCAGCCAAATCAAGATTGTATAAAACCAGCGAAAATTATCATTATTAAATTTCATTGCACACACTCTTATATATTATGTCTTTGGCCGATCGGTTCTTATCATCCGGTCGATCGTCGAGCCTTCCCTACACTATCCTCCTCTTATATAGTCTTATACCTGTGTAGTATATATTATTATTATCTTCGCACCGACTCGTCTAGCACGCCGGACAAACGCCGCCGCCGCCGCCCGCGCACTTCGTTTTAATATTATTATAATAGATAAAACCCGCGATTTATGAGGCACGTGAACGAAATGCGAACTGCACAATAAACGAGCGCACATGATTTCGTATATAATATACGCGGTACATGATACCTAACTGCGAAAATGGCACATTCCCCTCTCCCTCTCACAACAACCGGAAGAACACGATAAAAACGCCAAAATTTGAATTAAATCGAAGTAAAAACACGATCCAGTAATCGTGTCGGCAACGATTTTCAATCGGCGATTGTGTGTTTTCTAACGACCCGGCTGTATTTTGAATCTACTATGATTTACTATCATTTATTATGAATTTATAATGATATTTGGGGTACACATAATATGTACAATATTATAGTATATAAATGTATAATATACTACGACTGTAATGAACATAATACCATATAATAATACTTATAGGTACCTACGCGTAAACGTTTTATTGCATAACCAAAAATAAACAATAACGATTGTAATACACAATGCCATTACGACGTTTACTGAATTATGTAGACATTTCGATGACAAAATGTTTTATACACTAGTCTAGAGCTTACTAAGGACATTTTAGAACTACACAGCACATTTTATATAATAAATTATATCTTATAAAATCGTTTGGTGTGCACTAAAATCAAATATTCTTCAAAAACATATTTTAAAGTTTGATTTAGATCTTATTATCCTGTATATGTATATGGAAAACAGTGTTAATCACTTTAGTTGGGAACTCTACAAATTTTAACTTTGAAAAATATTTAAGCCTAGATACCCGCAGAAACGGTTGAATGGGCTTTTTGTACCGAGATAATTTTATTGAAAGATACCCACGAACTGATTGTCACCGGAGTCTGCGTTCGTGCAATGACATACGTGAGCATAACGGGTCCGATCCACGTAGCTCCTCGCGGGAATTTTTCTTTCTCCTCTTTTTATTTTTTACCTTATTTCTTCATTTTTTTCCGTATTATTTTTTTTCTTTTTGTTCTCGTTCCTTCATGTTGGTTTCATGTTATCAAACACAAACACACACAGTGCGAGATGACCCGGTACATTGGAAGAATATCAAGCCACGATTCTGACCAGACCCGCGTGATCGAGATTTATACGCACACGCGCACGCAGAGAGATGACACCCCACAGTGGTTGACCGCTAGCGTCATCACGAGCTTCAATTTTCACACTTTTTCGTTTCTTTCACAGTGTACTTGTCCGCACGACTCGGGACATTTACATAAACGCAGTCGTTATAATAACATATAATATATCCTATCTCGGTAAAAAGCAGGACTAACGTTGTTTCTATACAATATATGCGGTTCTAAATTAAAATTTTCAGTTAAAGTATAAAAATATATGTAGTACTAGATATTCACACATTTTAGGTATAAGTAATATACTATACCTAAAATGTGTGAATTTCTTTCAAAACTATCGGCAGTTATTGATGCTTGTTATGTTCCTTGAGAGACTTTAATCCATATTATACCAAAATAATTTTTATTTAGGCATTTTTTACCAAAAAAAAAAAAATTCATTTTTTAATATATCAATATATATTTAATATTAATATAAATTTTCGAGACTTACAGAGCGAGAATAATTAACATCAATAATATTTGTTGATAAAGTATACAAATAATTATATTTTATACAGTTCTAAAATATCTTAGGGAAACTGTGCTAAAAGGATGCATTTATTGCCCATCAATGCGATCAAATACGTGTCGTCCACATAGGTACCGGATATTATATTGATTTAAATATAACACATTTTCAAAGTCAATTATTGTGTTTAGTGATATATTTAACATTTTTTTAAAGTGAAAAAATGTATTCCTAAGCCTAAATACAACAATTAATTGATAATTTTATATTTTGTATTTGAAAAATCACTAGACTTAAAAAAAATTGTTTAAACTTTAAATGGAGAGTGTATAGAATTATGATAACTGAATATTATGTATATGATATTAACGATTTCTGTTATCCTTGTGCCAATGATAAAAATGAATCAAACAGAAATCCATGAAATAAATAAAATAACAAACAAGTGCGAGATGTATCCGTAAGGAATAAACTGTCAACGGTGCAACGAGCGTGGGCTACTCGATGGCGAAAACTATATTGGGCTATCTTAAATGATGGCAGCAAATATTCGATTTACTTGAAGTTCCAAACAAATTCTGTGGGTTAAGACTACAAGTTTTAAATCGACGTTAGTTTTTTTGTGTATAATACGCATGATAATCGTACAGTTAAACTTAAATAAGAAACCAATGTCAAATCTGTATTAAGAACATTTATTATAATACAATAAAAATTATACAACAAATCTAACAAAATTATGTTTAATGTATTTGTATTGCGCCTACATACTTCTCGAATTATTTATTTTTAATTTTTAGAAAAACAAAAATAACATTTTGAAAATATACAAAATAGTTAGGTATTATAATATTATACTGCTGTATTTGGTTATCGATATTCGATATGCTCCATCACATATTTAATCATATAGTGACATCGATACTCGTATACCCGAATGTATAATAACATATTTTTTTTTTAAACAATTTATGTATATTTATCTATTGAAATTGAAAAATAACTTCATCAAAGTAATCATTGGATCTAATTTGATACATTTTTAAAATTATCAAAAATTTAATCTTTAATTACATATTAGTTTTACGCAGTAATAGTATGTAACTTATTTACATTTGACTGCATATTAACTAGGACTTAATGTGACTGTATAGTGGCATAATCTGAATAAATTTTATAGAGTATATAATAGCTAACTGTTGCTCATAATTCATACGATATTATAAGGATAGGTTGAGTAGCCTGTAGGATTGGTAGTTAATAATCTCTCGTAATCATCGTTATAAATTAGGGATTTTTTACATGGTTCTAAAATGATAGAAGATAAATAATTACATATTTCGAAAAACATATATATTTACATTCCCTTAAAAATCTCGGAGAATGTACTATATCACAATCACATACTCGTAATTATGACACGTTACTTGGCATGAAGAGAGGCGTGGCTGTGGGGTAATAATCCTAATCATTTATTTACCACTACATCACTGACATTGCACATATTAGTTATTACCAAGTGTATAGTATCATACATTCATACCTATATTCACATAGAAAAATTAAAATGTTGAACTAATTGTGGTCGTCGTATGGTAACATAATCTAACCAGTAACTAAAAAATATATCCATGTGCACAGTCGTCTTTGATTAATAACAACTGATTGATATATAGTACTATTATTACCCCTATAATCTATTTATATATTCCATTGTCATTATTAGTTAGTGTTTAATTGTTGTTATTTTTTCAGGCGAGGTGAATGACACCGTGGAAGGGGTTATGATTGGAATGGAGCTCGGTTTAGGGCATCATGGGGGCTCGTTGCACCCTCACAACATGCCACAACATCAAATGCACGCGCAAAGCCTCATGCATCAGTCGCAACAGCAGATGCACCTCGACGATGGTAAAAATAAAAGTAAGACGGACCAAAACTCACAAAACTCGAATATTTTGACTTTTGATCTGTCTGCTCATCATATTATATTACGTCACATTATATCAAACTGACATTGGATCCTATTACAGCAGCATTCACTCCGAGTTAAATATATATTACGGTCGTGGGTACACAATAGATATATTTATAATTTACGATGCAGTCTTTGTAATATGTTCACGTTGGGAGCTGTGGACTATAGTGACCTCAAAGTGGAGCATTTTAAATGGCAAACAATAAACATATCAATTTTATCAACTCGTATATATATATATATAAAATAATTTTCAATATAATATTTGCAAAAGTCGCTCTTACGTCTTAAAATATAGATAATAATTAAATGCCCATTTATTTAGAACAACAATTATAACTCTCAATCAAAAGTCAAAAACCGTTTTAAATCAAATGTATTTTATACAATGTACCTTCTGTGGTCATAATGAATTCTCGGGCCTTTTAATCGTTATATTAACTTTGCTACATAATATTCCTTTTGGCTGGCTTAGAACACGGGTGTTTCTATCTCTTTATGTTATTTCACTCAACGCTTATAAACATAAACAAATTGACTTTTAACAGAGCAAAACACTATTAAAATATAAATATAGCTCGGAGTAAAGCTGCCGATTGCAATCCGTGACGACGTGGTGTTTGAAACGCATAAACTCCTTGAGGATTTTTGTTTTTCTTTCAGTGGGATCGGGAAACATCAGTAGCAGTAGCAGCGTCAACGGATTTTCTCAGGAAGGTGAGTACATGCAAACATATTATTATCATTTTATTATCGTTTATTGTATTATACAGTCAATATAGATAAGTACACTACTTACGATCCGGTAGCCAATACATCCACGATCGGTTGTACATGTGTTCTCTGACGTTTTCTTAGACAGACGATAATCACACACACACATATATACACTTACGGATATTAGGTATGTTATTACCGTCGGTATAGATAATATGAAAATATCCGATTGAAATCTCCGAGCCGAACGGTGATCGATTCGGTCGATCACGACTGTGCACTGTGGTCGGACGAAGGAGGCACGCGCTATGCTCAACACGGCTCGCGCGATATACAATATAAAATATTGTGTATAGACCTAACGTTCCGCAGCTATATAGTACCTACCGCTATTTATAAAATATAAAAGGCGGCAGATAAATATTGTCGTCGTGTGTACGTACACGAGCACGTACACACATTTTTTTTTTTTTTTTTAACAATATTATAATATATACCGTATAAAATCCCATAATGGAAATACCGTGTATACACTCGCCCGGTGTACCCATGTGTATTTGACGGACTCGACCCGATCCGATTAATTCGCGAGTAACATATGGAACGAGTCAAACAGGTGTCTTCCCTCAAAAACGGCCGACAGACAGTGTCGCGATGATTATAAAATACGCGACGGTTAGATGTTATAATAATATACGTATCGCGTGCACCGTAAATCCTAAATATTCACGAACGGCAATCGATAGTCGGAAGAAATTGGATCGTTTTCACTTTTTATTGTATACATACAGAATACACAGCTATATAGGGTGATTTATTTATATTTCGTGTTACATCTAGATATTATTTTGTAAAAGAAAAACAACATAGAGAAATATTATACTATATATGTGTTATATGAAAGTGCCTTTATCAGAATATAAACTAAAATTATTTATGGTTTATACTGGTAACCGTCCTTTGATAGGAATAGTTTTAGAGGTGAACATTTGAAAATGAAATGATATCCGGTACTTTTTTTGATAACGATATATTTTAATGCATTTTCGTAGTTCAAATATTTAAGACACTATTCGCCATCAGTAATTAAAATAGTAATTAGAAACTATATTACACTATACATAAATATCTTTACGTGATGTTTGCAAAAAAATATAACAATAAATAAGTTTTCTGATTTAATTTTCAAAAATCGAACACCAAAATGTCTTTAAATGTAAAAATATACTAAATTATTTATATATAATTGATATATATGTATAGAATCCTCATATCTGTGTCCGTCTATCCGTTCGTCTGTCCTTATAATTTTTTCGTTGCCTTTGTTATTATATTGACTTTATAATTCAGGAAGTGATAAATATTTACCACAAATACATATATTTTAATTCTTATATTAAAATCGTATAGATTATTATCTATATTCTATAATTTATTAGGTATTCAAAATCCATTAGTCTATATTTATTTCTATTGTCTTATAGTACAACACATAAAAACCTGAAAATCGAACACACTCAATGAGTGAATTTTCGCTAAGTTATTTTACATTATAATACGTTTATAAAATAAATAAATAATTTTTATGATTTTATTTTTTTTATTGAAAATAATTTTAGATTTGAATTACCTCAATAATGATTTTTACAAAAAAATAACTTTATTTACTTTATTTTTTATAGATTAATTTTTGTCATAAAATCCATTGACAAAACAAATACTTCGAGAGCTAGGGTACAAAAGTCGTTTATTAGTTTAACTCCGTTTTCCAAAAGTATTGTTTTTACGTTATCATTTGTCCGATGGCCCCTTCTATTTAATAAAAAAAAAATTCCGAATTTTATATGAATTAATTAAAAATAGATGAAAAATGTTGTTACATATTTTTAATTTTATTTGACATATTTTGATGAAAATAAGTACATAATATTTATGTACATATTTTGATTTTTCTTATTACTGCTGACGTCTGGATGGTTGTAACCCCTCACCCTCTAGCCGCTTACGTAATACTGGAATGCTCTCTTATCCCCGCACCATCCATATTATATGTAATTTCCATAACATCAAATAAATATCACTACCTAATTACATCATGTATACCTGTGTACCGTATGAACTTAAAAATAATAAATCAAATTCAATTCCACGATTATTCCAAGATACTGTAGTGTACGCAATACTCGATAATTGGTAAAATTCGATCGATATACGACAGAGTCGGTTTTCCGGGATTCGACATTCGAACGTATAAAATACAGTCGAACGCGCCTCGCAAAGAGAAATGCGGCGGTATTAAAAAAAAAAAAAATACTAATACGACCGTAAAACGTCCACAGTGCTTACCTATATATACATAATATGTACATTAACAACGTCCACCGTAGTCGTCGTCGTCGTCTATAAAAGCGACCTCGTAAAACTCGCTGATAACAATATATAATAAACACGCCCAAAAGATATTATTTCGTTCTGTTCCTGTATTCATATCGATCGTACAATATATATATATATATATGTGTGTGTGTTAATATATGTAGTATTAATTGGCGATTATTCCGATAGAAAGTATGAGTTTTACGATCACAAATAGTTCTTTTTACGATTTTTACAATTATTGGCCAACGAAAACAATTCGCATATATAAGTACACATGACGGCGTGTACGTATATTAATCGTATATAGTGGCGGCTCGTGTGTAAGGGCCAGACGGGGCGATCGCCCCCCTCTAAAATTTTAACATTTTTGATTTAAATATTAACAATTATTTATATTTACATTGTAATGCGTTTTCAAAATATTATTATCGAAAATAAAAATTGTTTTCTATCGTTATCAGAAGGCACTAAGAAGTAATCGGAGTTTAAAAATATATGTAGGTTGAAATAGGTACCTACTACTATTCATCTGCGCGGTTATCGATTATCGAATAGCGCACGACTCTGAGGCGACGTTCACAATCGCCCGTCATAACTATACGATAAATTCACAAAAGCATAAGAGGGGGAATTCGATAATTATGCGGCCGCCGGAGCGATACGAATAATCGCCCGACACGCGTGTGGACTGCGGAACGGTACGGAATAAGTATATAAATAAGATATATATACTGTGTGTTCGTGACGCGTGCACATTTCAATATTTCTTTATTATTTATTTAATTTATTCTTTTATTATTATATGTATTATGGTAGATAATTATTCAGTGTCATATTAACAGAAAATTGAAATGAAACAACTTGGAAGACCTGTTTACTGAAACGAAAGATGGACGCTTAAATTTTGAGTACAAAACGTATAAGTTTTATTATTTTGTAATTTTTGTCTTTCGTAAGACGTTTGGTATTAACTTTAGTTTAACAAATACCTTTTAAATTGATATACCTATGTAATTATTATTGTACTCTATGCTTTACGAAAATGAATAATTTTTAATCGCCTTCCCACTTTCAAAGTCCACGAGCCGCCACCGAACTCGTATAATATATATGTATACCGTCGTCGACGTGCGATTGATTCGTCGGCGAGATCGATAAATCGTATAGCCATTTATACGGTTCATATGCGCCTTGTGTCTGTTCCGCCGCGTATGTTTTACTCTTCTTTCCCCCGTTTAAAATCGCGGTATACCGTATAGCAGAAAATACAATGTATGTATATATATATATAGGTACACGGCGCCGAAGGAATTCGCTCACAATGCCCTAGGTCAGGACCGCTCCTGGTGGCTTATTGGTTATGATACACGAGACAGATACATTAATTGAACACAAGCACACACGTGTACTGTGTACAGTACACAGCCAACAGGTATATAATAATAGCGTTATTATATTATGTGCGTACAAGAATGTACCGTGTTGATGCTGCTGCTGCTGCTGCTGCTGCTGCTATTGCACAGTAGTAGTTGCAGTTACGAAATTAGCATAGGAAGGCTAAAGTTTAGCGGCGGAGGACCGCAGGTGAATTATTCATGAGATCGTGCTCGGCGATTCGCCGGCGCTCATTGAGGGCCGTCCGGATTGATTAAACAACGAAAGGAGCGAGCAAAGAGAATACGCGTGTATTTATACGAGATAATGTGTGTATGTGTGTATATATATATATACGTGTGTATGTGTGTATGTGTGTGTATATATATGTGTGTATATGTGTGTGTATATATATATATATATAGGAGATGCGTACGTGTACGGGAATAGAGGACGAGAAGGAGACGGAGATATGGAGAGAGATAGTGAAGGAGCAAAAAAACAAAAAAAAATAAAAATTCTACGTTTAAATATTCATCATCACGACCGGACACACACTGGAGTATTAGCATGGACCAGTTATTAAATCCGGATCGCCGCCGCGTATACGCACACACATATATAGTATTGTTTTACCGTGTCACCGACGAGGCTTTTCTCGACTGCTTAGCCAAGCACTTATAAAATATATGTACTCAAAACGCCGTTTGCGCGCCTACATGTTATATTATTATATTATATACACGTACATATGGGCAGCTACCGTTTTCATCGTCATCGTATACGTGCATATCGCCAACAACGTACGGACTTCACGGATATATCACACATCGTCGTATTGTCGTCGCAAAATCAATATTATTCACAAAAAAAAAAAAAAAAAAATGTGTATGATTCCACCATGTTGCCACCACAAGCCCTACAAATTATATTATAGTCCTTATAACCTGCTCGACCAAATGATAAACTTAAGAAGGAAGTGAGAAAATCTGAGGTCAGTAATTCGAAATTTTACAACTTAAAAAGTACGCTATACACACAATTTTCATGGGGTTTTATATGAACAATTTTCAATAAATATGAAAATCTAAGGATTTAAAGTATGTATTAAAACAGTATTACTTCTTATTATTGTGTAATCAAAATATTTGTTTAAAAAGACTATGCTGGATAAAGTACTTAAACCTTATTCTTAGTAGATTTATAAAATGTTATACAAGTCATTAAGGAAAACTTTATTTACGCCGTAGATTTTTATTTTTTTGATAATATAACTCAAAAATTTTTTATAAAGATATGATTAAAACAAAAAATGAATATTTACAAACGAATTATCTTAATGTTATTTATGCAATATATGATAATATAAATAACATAAATAAAGTTCTCCTCTATGTCTTGTAAAATTTTATATTCACGTGCAAAACTAATTTTATGACCGATTTACGGATGGCCTGCCGTACTCATAAATATTTTACGATTGAAAGCTTATCAATTTAAAAGCGGACGGGCGGTAGTTTGTAACGGAATGTACACGTAAAATATAGTTCAGTGGAGCTCATATCACTTGGAAACGCCAACGGTTTTATAGTCTCGATTATATCGAGACTTGATATATTTGATTTGATTTCCAATTTCCTCGGTGCCATTTTCGTAAGGAAAAAATGAAAACACGTCGAATAATGATGGAAAAAAATTCAAGTTACGTCCTTCTTGGTCGAAGACGTCGTCATAGTGAGTGCGGTATAATATCTATTGAATCGGAGACACCGCAATATTATGGGTGGTGATTTTTTTGGCGTAAACTCGGATATCTCACGCCGTAGATATTGTTCTTATATACAATTGGTACGATGAGTGCACTATTATCAACAAAACGTGTGCCCGAGCTGGCGTGTTGCATGTTCCTTTCGCCCACCAGCGCGTGCGTATATACTCTCATGTCTATATAATATGTCCATACGACGTACGTAGTTTTTCGTATCGTCGTCGTCGCCAAGGTGTGGGAAATACGACCGATCACGAAAAACCGTCTCAAACCGAAAATATAACCGTCGAATTCCGTAATTATTTTTAACGGACTTTTTTTTTTTTTTTTTTTAACCGTTCGTATATAATATACGAAGAAGCGTGCTTCCTTAAGAACAATGGGCGCGAAGATAATGAAAATAGTGTGTTTTTTTTCCCGTCGTGTATATATATATATATATATTATACAATATACATATGTATACAGTAGTCGTATTAGTATCATTATATATATATACGTAAATAGTGGTGGGTGTATTTCGCGTCCGTTGACGGCGGCGGCGGCGGTTGTGAGAGAGAGGCCCATCTGCCCCCCTTCAACGGTTTCACCACATGTCGTACCCCCGCCCCCGCTGCCACCGCCGCCGCCCCCGACACCGGTCACCCATCCCGTCCAGCCAGCGCCCGCGCGGTTAATATGTAAACGCACTTGTTACACGGCCTTGTCATTAACGTTGATTGCGTTTTTTAAATTGTCCGATTGTGTCAAACACCCCCGAAATCTCCCATGTATATATATATATATATATTATATTATTATTATTTTTTTTTTTAACGGCCAGCCGACGGAGAAACGTGTATATTTTTCCCTCTAACCGTTTTCTCGGAGACGTTTTTAACGAATAATTTTCTGCGGCCGTCTTGTGCGCCGTATCGCGTACGTACGTCATTGTTTTGACGAACACGTGTCGACGTATTGTGCATACATACTGCATATTGATAAGTACATTATATCAACGGCCAAACTACAAATTACAACATACAAATGATTAGGTACCCATCGTAACGCACTTTTACGCCAAACTGAGTGCAAAAATATCAACCTATAGTCGAGTCTCTTAATACGTCGAGTTAAATTCATAGAAATATCATTCGGTTAATGTTATTTTAGTCAATAAAATATAATTTCAACTCTTTGAGTTTAAAAGTTAATTTTGACAAAAAATTTTAATTATCCTTCAAAATTACACAAAAAAAACATTGCATATAAAATGTCAAAAACAAGAAAGGGTTTTATAACACCGCCCATATGTGTATTAAAATTAAAATTAATAAAAAAATAAATTTTGATTATTATTTTTGGATTTTGATTAAAATATGTATCATGAACTAGTATCAACTTAACAGCATGTCTTAAACGGTTAATACAATTAAAATGGTCAAGTCATTCAATAAGTGGCGAATATTATTAACCAATTGAGTCAAAAAGTTAAAAAAATATATTAACTTAACATTAATTTATTATAAGTAACTGGTTAATGTCCACCTTCGCTATATTTTAAAACTAAAAGTGTTATTACTAACTACCAATATTATTCATACTATCGAATCGAGTAGGAAAAATAATCTAGATGTGCACCTACTAATTAATATACGATATACGTACTAAGAGTTGTAACTAATAAACTATAATTATCTTCACATTATACAGACTTAAGACTCTTGTCAAAAAAATTTGCAAAACATATGAAATCCGGACTGTTTAAGACACATATCATCGAATTTTTTTTTCGGTCATATATCTAAAATATTGCTTATTTGGGACATTTGAACTTAAGTGAATTATTACAATTAACAAAACTAAAAACAAATATACATATATATCACTTCATTTGTTTATTATATTTATACTCATTTAATTTACGTATTTGATATTCAATATTCTCAAATTTCTAATAGATTATTCTAAAGTAATTTTTCATTAGGTACTCCCGGAGACTTTAACATATTAGTGAATATAATTTCACATCTTAAATATCATTTTACTTAATATTACACCTATTATACCTATTATATAGGTACCTAAATATAATTTTCTCAGTTGACACGAGTCATATTTTGCTTTTGGGGACGATAAAATGATAACCACCTTTTTACGATGTGTATATAGTATACCAGATAGGTACCTGGATACGAGTATAACTACTGATTACCGGGTCGATTTCGTGTGTCCGCGACCGGTATGTATGATATCCATATATACTCTATATATTATATATTATATTATGCCGTTTCAAAACCTCAACTATGTTTGCACGAAAAATTTTTAACTATCACGATCATTCGTAACCTGAGGAGGTAATAATATATATAGGCACAAGGTGTAGGGGAGGTCTGATTTTTTTTACGATTTTACACTATAGAATCTCATACAACACTGTGGTGGAATTATAACAGTATTTTCAACGAAAATTTGGTCAGAAAAATTAGAAAAATATAAATTATTTTATTAAGTAGGTAGCTATAATGTTCTTTTAAACATAAAATCTATTACGATGCATATTTTGCTCTTTTAATTGCGACGACAATATAATACATTAACGTCCTTGGTGCAGTGGCCAATTGAAATTATATAGGTATTATACTATTTAATTCTGTACATGTACACGATATATCTGTTTTATTTATACAAATAATATTACAAAATGCATATAATATGTATATATGTACACATTACGTATACTACATAAGACACGATAATCTTTATTTGTCTTTTAAAACGATGATATTTATGTAATTTAATTAACTGAAAAAATGGTTTTGTATTCATATACATATATGTTTTATAGAATTAGGTATAGGCACATAGTAGGTACATTTTAAAATGGACAGTTAGCATTTATATAATAAACGTATTAAATGTAAATATATTTACAAAATAGACAATTAGGTACTTATGTATATCAAACTGTTGAAATTACTGAATATACCCTTCTGCGTTCAAAAAGTCTATTTGAAGTTTTAACTAATGTTTTTTTTTTTTTTAATACGAGTTAATTGTTAATAATAAATAATTTATGATATGCAAAAAAAACATTTTTTAAATATACACATCTCACAAAAAAAATTTTCAAATTATATCAATAATAATATAAGATCATATGAGATATATTTTATCATATATATACTATTAATAGTTTATATTTAAAATTATATTTCACATGTACTACTTATAGAAGATAAACTAACAAATTAAAAATATTAACTTTATTTTCATTTTTTCAAAATTTTGGATCAAAATGACTATGGTTAAAACAGGCTTTTTTGTTGTCATGCTCCTATAATCATATATGGTACATAAAATTGGAAAATTTGTCGATTAAGAGGAAGTCATAAACCAAATTTTTAAGGAAATTTTTAAACAATTTTAAGAAAAATGAAAAACAATTTAAATACATTTGAATATATTTTAAAATTAATTTAAAAATAGTCTCGTGTCAATACCATTTTTTATTGTTGTGTAATTGCGATATTTGTTTAAAAAATACATGCCTTTGCAAAATTACCATTACTCGTTTCCTAGTTAGCTGAAAGCAAAAATGCCTTTTATAAAATCGAAAGTTGACCACATTTTGGAGAGAACGTCATAACTTTTTTTCAATAAACTAAATATTAATCATACAATCTAACATTAAAAAATTCATTATATTTTAGTTTTTTAAACGGCTGTAACTTTTTTATAGGCATTATTTTATAAAAAGGTTTTGTTGTTCCCTCCAAAATTTTGTTAACTCTCGATTGTATAATAGGTGTTTTTATTATTAAACAACTGTGAAACGAATTATCTGCATAGACATGTTTTTTTTTGAGAGAGGGGCATCATGTCCTCTTAAAAAAAAAAAAAAAAACAAAAGTAAATTTTCATTAATTTTATATCCGCGACGTTTCCGGTATTCGGGCCATATTATAAGAAACAATATTATATTCACAGCGAATCGTCACTGCCATCGTCGTCGTTATTCGACGTTATGCAATAACCACCCGAAATAAAGAGTAGATATAATATTATATAATTATATACCGAGTATATTTAAAAAAAAAAAAAAAACGATTTACTTCCGTAATTCGCCCATTTACGATCGGTCACGGTCCTATACGGCGATGTGATCGTTTTCAAACACGCAGAGAATAGTCATATTACATTATACCACACTCGTATGATACTTACATATTATGTATACCTACATTCTCTATAATCTCTGGCCGCTAAACACACACGTAGAACATACGCGTATACCGGGTATATACCAGCTATACCTACATAATATATGACCGCTCGCCGGCAGATTAAGGGTTTGATGACACCGTATATATAGACGTACATTTTGCATGATTATCTCGCGCGCACACACATATACGCGTAAGTGCGTGTACGCTTATTCCGACAATGGTATATATAATATTATATGTATATATTATATTGGATGTAGAATATTATGGAAAAAAAAAACAACAAGAATAATAACACAAAGAACCGATTTGTTGTTGTTTTTTTTTTTTTTTTTTGTCGTTCTCTTTTATCGCCACCGCACTACACACGGCTATATATAATATATACTATATAATATAATATATACTATATAGTATATAAATATAATAATAATATATATATATATATATACCTTAGACGTGTACTATTTTTAATAGGTGTCGGAGGCGAAAAAAGGCACAATGGCGTTAAATCTCCGTGCGCGTACACTATATTATATATATACCGGCCACCGGTAACAGTTTTTCCAGTAATGTGCATGTCGAAGTGGTTGTGTGGCGGCGGCGCTTTCGTAACGTACCCAGAGTCGGTCCGACACACCGACAAACGTACCTTAAAACTATATGGAAAACGTCCGAATACATAATATTATTATGGTCGTCTATATATGCCCGTATATTGTGTAATTGAAGAAAAATTTTGTCCGATTTTCCAGAGGTTAACGCGACAATTGAACGAATAAAATAATCTGCTTAAAAGCAAAACTTTAATACAAACAATAACCTTCTATACGCAAGCAGGGTGATAGGAGGGAGGCAATTTTCCCTCTAAATTGATTGGTAACCATATATAGTTAACAATAGTCGGATAAATCGTTAAGCACAGTTCTGGAAATCAGTCGACAAAATGGGTCCATTTGGAATACGGAAAAAAGTCGATGACCTTTTTTTTTTTGCTTATTAAAATTTTTAAGAAGTATTTTGTCAGCATTTAATAGGAAAAATATAAATTAACTTTTCAATCGGCCAACTCGTTAAAAATGTGACCCTTTTTTTTTTTTTGCTTATTAGAAAAAAAGATTAATACAGTCGGCCAAATTAAATACACTGCTTCTCTAAAAAAATTACTTTGCTACGCCCCTGTGTACTACATTTATAAAAATTAGATCTACTGCTAAAAAAATTGCTGAAAAATGCAAATATGTAATATAGTTATGGCCCTTGCAAACCCCCATAATTCTGTCATCAAAACAACCTCAGTGTCTGCCAATAATGTGGTTTATTTAAGTACTCTTATTTAAATTTTTTCAACCGTTTTAAAATTATTAACAAGTTCATTTTATATCAATTGGAGCTTTTTCTCTGTTTTAGAATTTTTTTACTACTAAAAATATCCGATTTGTTGTCAGTCACAAATCTATTTTTAGTTCATAAATTTAATTTGTAAGTTTCATTCCATTGCACCGCTATATTAACTTGTGCATGCGGTACGTAGAGTAGATGATAATATTATGTCACCACTACATTATTGCACACATTAATAATTACTCATACAAGGAAAAGTTGCGCCCATAATATTGTCTATACATAATCCCTTAAAACTGATGCAAAGGCCTTAAACTTTATTTTTCTCTTTTTACCAGATGTTTTAAAACACAAGTCAGTTTTGTACTTTTGGGTTATTTTAAAATAACTGTGATATCCAAGTCGGCTCGGTTTCACCATCAATTAGTGATTACTCGTCTTGTATATAGACAGTCTGCGAAAAAATATCGCATTCTTCCTATTAATCAAAAAGAAAATTAATAACAGTCTAATTTCCCCTCTTCGACCCAACAAAAAAAAACTATAATTTGCATGATTTTTTGCCTCATATTAGTTATATAATATTAGTAACCATAATTGTTTCGATTTGCGGGAAAAAAGTTTGGAAAAATCTTATAAAATATTGTACTAATCAATTTACACGAATGGACAAAACAAGCCAATGATACGATACACAATAACGATATTTTTTTTGATAAATTAACGTCTTATTATATTTTATTACTACGAAATATAATGTTTCCAAATTTCTATAATATTATATAATTTATGAAAAATATTTTAGATAGAAAAAAAAGCCAAATTCAAACAGACCTAATCGAGTATAACGCGCACACTTAATAATATTTTTTTGGCATACGAGAATTTCGCTTATATTTTGATGATCTTCTTCCGGTGAACACTATACGGCAGTATATACGTATATTATATATAGCAGATAGCGCATTTTTCGTTGTTAGGTTTTTTTTTATATTTCAAGTATCTCGACCTATTAGATTAGAATCGTCACGGGGGATTATTGTCTATTTTTTATTTCGCGGCGGCGCAAAATCATCTTTCGGTTTCAATTATCCCTGGACCATCTGTCGTAATCGCACCGTATAGGTTACCCGCGCCACCGTCGGTATATATGGCTGGTAGGTGTCAAATAATATACGGTAGCACAAAGGCGTTACAATAATAATAATAATAATAATAATAATGATAATGATAATATAATATCACAGACAACAGCAGCAACAGCAGATTGCAAAACATATACGCGTATTCGAACCGTCAATCATCGCGAGCCCGGCGAAAAGCACATACGGCGGCCGCGGGGCGCCTCCTATATAGGTATACCATATATATATATATATATATATACACTCTTATGGACACAATATGACGCGAATTCGTTATGCAATTGTTTCTTCTGCCCGCAAGACAAAAGGTGCGATTATACACGTCATAATGGATACGATGACGACGACGACGAAGAAGCAAACATCCGGAGAGAATTTCAGCACAGAATGAAAATATATAGGTATATAGGTATACTATACGACCACAAATCCAGATCAATGCGTAAGTGCAGAATGTGTAGAGAATTGAAGGTGAACCAGAAAGTATACTCACAAAGGCTTATACATTAAAATTACTTTGAAAATCTCTATCAAGAAGTATATTGATAATAAGTTTAAAAATAATGTGATAGAATATTCATAAAATACCAGGGAGTACAAGTATATCCTGTTGCACCCCAAATATTATACCAATGGCCTTAGTATGAAAATATTTCATAACTCGTGTTCTTTAATTTATCCAGGAGAGCATTTTTAACGTTTGGACGATCATAGATAACTTGTTCACTTATCCTATATTGAATCAGAAATCAGAATCGATGCCAAAATATTTTATGTATTGTTCCACTTGTTTAAATATAGTATAAATTATTAGTTATAATTTATAATCACTAATTAGGTAATACTATTATGAAAAAATTCTATAGACTTTTTTATTAGTTAAACGAATAAACTATAAAGATGGACATTTTTCATATACATATTGACAACATTCTTGATATTTAATTCCGCGAGTATATACTCGTAATCTAATGTAGATGACTGAGCTTATGTCAGGTAGAATTTTCGATTTGAATTTATAAACTTACGGACTCCGTTTGAAGCTAGATCATTTGTGAAAAAAAATTTTCAGTTTTTAAAAAAAATAAAATTTATCGTAACTTTTTATACTCTCGAGGTATTAAATAAGTAGTAGAAATGATAACTGAAATGCGCATATACTCACAAGTGTATTCGATGAATCATCAACTGTATTTTGATCAGTGTTCTGAACGTTCACTTTAAAATTGGACTCATTTACGTTCACGTTGATAAAATTATTAAAATGTAAAATACTCGTTCATATTTATTTAAAAAGAACACGTTGCCGTTCTTTGAAAATGAACGCATATTAATCTTGTCATTCATTTTAATTGATTAATATTCAAATATTTCAAATAAATTGTTCTTATATTTACCGAAACATTAATGAACGACATTCATTCCGAACACTAATAATTTTGGCTTATATATATAAACAATTTTACTATGTAGTATACAAAAACGTCAGTAGTGCCGAAGGTAAATAAAACTGGTCTTGTAGACAAGATATTTTTCTTACCACCCACCCATCTACTAATTGATCATTTCGGCTTTTTTTAGGATTCAATTATCCAAATTTAAATATATATATATATATATACAGTAATTATTTACAAAATAATTAAATACCTATATACATATGAGTATTATAGTAAAAATATTACATATATTGACGATTTTTATGAGAATAAAGGCTTAAGGGGTAAAATCAATTTTGACCATTTTTAGTTTATACGGTGTAATGGTAGGTTTCACTGTAGTTCACATGTGGATTTTGGTTTAAGATATAATATAATATAGTAGAATGTGTTTGGTGATAAAAAAAATGATTTTGTGCATTTTCTTATTTTATGAGAAATGTTCCAAGCCATTAGGTAAATGTATTTTGTTTTAAGTTTATTCGTCTTTTGACCACAAGACCTGAAGATGAACTTATAAACACCATTTAATATGTTGTAGACAATTTACTCGAAAAAGAAGGAAAACTTTAGAGGGTATATACACTTGATTCCCGACTGACGGTGTAGTGAATGTAAAATTGTTAGTAGATAATACCTATAGGTACCTATATAGGTATATATAATATGCCGATGAACAGAAGTCAAACGGTCACGACGGCAACGACTGTATTATAATAATAATAATAATAATAATAATAATAATATATGGAAATGCGCGTATAATGGTTGTCGCGTCGTATTTGCACACGGGTGGAAGCTGACGTGTGTGTTTGCTTTTGTATATTATCATTATCATTGTACCGTTTAATATCGGCCAAGTTTCCGCATTAACGCGCGTAATCCGGTTCCCCTCCCACGCTATTATCGCACAAGTATACGCGTATAGCTGTGCCCCGTATACATGGTTTTTCGTGTTTAATCGGCGGCAGTCCTGTATACGGCTGTACGGCGACAACGTCCAAGACGCTAACGAGGTCCTAGGTACCTTTACCTAGGTAATGGTATAAAACCGAGCTACTGCAAAACACTGCGTACGTGTACTTTTGTAAAAAATAATAATAATAATAAAAAATAATATTCCGTTTTCGTCTTAATTCCGACCGAGATTTCATTATAAATATATTATTACAATACACGTATATATGCGACGGTGGCACACAATTACAACATACGACTACGACTATCTTGTCCATTATACCGCGGTGTAGTGTAGTATAGCAGTGTATACCTAGGTATAGTATATATATATATAGTAGTAACATTATACCGGGTATGGGCGGTAAACGATTTATTTTATTTTATACCGCGTTGTACACGACCACTATATTATGTTCTCTCTCCTTCACATGTTATAGGTACATATATTATACTGGGTGAATTTGTCGTCTCAAAATGTCCGATGGGAGACGACTTTCTACCGTAGGTATACCGTACGTTGGAAGTTGACAACACCGTTTTTGGAGCATCATCACTATATCTACATAGCGGTTGAATTAGTTGAAGCTATATAACAGATCAACAAATCACGAGTGTGAATAATTTAACGCCGTATAAAATAACTTCATGTCTCGCGCATTAAAACCAAGTCTGTCCAATAATTGTAAAATAGGTAAAAAAAACCCCCCGAATTCGGTATCACGAGAATAACATCGCTAACTTCACGCGATCACTGACATCCACGAGGATACCGGATACAATTGTTCAGATGCTGTGCCAGTGTGTCCACCGTCTTAATGATTCCGACTGTTGCTACGAATCGTCCCGGACACTGTTATTATATTACGATATCGTGGACAACACGTCCGTGGGAACGGTATTAACGCCGACGCGCCGGTAGAAAAACCAAGATATTTCACCGGCAGATATTGTATAATGTATTGGGTGGTCACCCGCAGTATAGCTCGCTGCAGTTTTCTCAATTGATATCCTCTTCGCGTTTCGTTAATCTCCCGTTAGTGTACTCTGACCCCCACCATCTCCAAAACATCGACCACCCTCTTACCGGTACCTACGTAATTATTGTACGTGCCGCAGTGACAGATCGTTCACCTCGACGAAACCGAATAATATACGATCGCGGTGTGGTGTAATTAATATATTGTGGACATGGATAAAAAAAAAATCGACGAAATATTATTATCGTGCGGCCGGTATACGGGTCGTGTTCGATAAACGGTCCTAAACAGTACGAGACAACGATGACTGCGATGACGACGAATGACTCGGGGCGACCGTAATATAGAGCCGGTCTGGTTAATTATAATCCTAATCCCGATCTGGAAACGGACTTATTATGTGTATAATACGCTCGTCACACTGCACACACACACAAAATATACGTACAATATACTATAATATACGTACAAAGTATGCACACACACACACACACACATACGATAGATTATTAAAATACGGACCCGATAAATTAAACGCGTATCGGTCGGGCCGGTCGAACTCTCGCGGGGGCTGCACGTCGTCGTCGTCGCGGTCGTCGTCGTCGTCGTCGTCGTCGGGAATCGTGTTCGACTCCGGTCGATCGTATCTCTAGGCGCGCGCGCGCGCGCTCGCGAGCTCGTCGTTTTATGTGTAGCACATATAATATCATAACATATTATACGACCGGCAGATATACCATATATACATATATATGCACCGTGCATAATATAATAACGCATAAATGCGAAATAGGTGAAAGGGCACGAATTTGTAATCGGTCTATACATATAATTTTTTTTTTTTTTTTTAATGATATAAACAATAATGCGCTAGAACTGTATTTTACTGCGAGGGAATATACGGTTTTCAAACTATCTATACTGTATATAGTATTGTATAATATACAGTACATACGTGGTACAAATATGACAAAACTCCCTCTTGTTATGATATTTCATACAGTATACATATAGGTGCAGTTACATACGCCTGTAATGGCAAAACGTTATATTTAAACATCACTTCGTATAACGATTGTCTTAGGAAAATAACCGCTTTGGCACAGCGGCAATTATTAATTTGTCAAAATCTCATTAATTGTAATTCGTATTACGTGACGAATAATATTGGTATAGAAAGTGTGCACAGATTGGCGGTACCGTTTTCGTACATATATACACGTACACGTTATCCATACTGCAATTATTGTGTATTGATGGAATAGGCTTCATAAACACAATAAATCAGTCGAATTTATTTAGTCGAAATCAAAATATTTGTGTTATTTCCTTCTATATATTCTTCGATTTCATACATACACATAGGTATAGTGAAAAACGGTGTTTTACGTATTATGACGTCCACCTACTGCACTTTCTTGGCCTTATCACCACTATGAATAGTGAGATAACGTGTCCAAAAATAATTTTTGGTGAATTTCGATATCACAAGTTTACATGAATCGTAATAACAAAAACGTTTACAAAAGCGTCAATCTGTCAATCGGTGAACTTTACCGAAGAGATGGACGTGTGCGAGATATCTAATATAACATATATTTATATGACGTATATGTATATAATATGAAAGTCACATTCGGAAAAAAAAAATACGCACATAAAACATCGAAATTACGGTGCCACGCGATTATGGCGCACGATACGCGCGTTAAATACGGACACATAATTATTATTAGCGGACGATCCGGAGCCAACAAATCGTATACACCTATGGCCACCCCTCCATACGACCGCCGGTCGATGCACGAGACCGATTTGCGGTTTTATTACCGCTCGCCAACAATATTATGTATACCGTACGCCACCGCCGCCGTCTCTCGCGCGATCACTGATCACTCTCTATACGTATATATCCGTATATTTATATATACAATATACGGTACCTATTATATACTTACTATCCGATATCCCCGAAGGTGTTGCATATTGGAGAGTATATATATATATATATACATATACATACTATACGTGTGTGGAAAAAACACGACGATAAAAAAAAAAAAAAATAAAAATTCAAAACACTCACGACCTTATAACTCATGCAGATAACAACGCTCGGAAACGGCTATACGCAGAGCTATTAAAAAACGCGTACCGGCTTTCACACCTCGACAGTGGGCCACGCCCGCGCAACGGGCAACAACAAATTGCCCGGCGTGCCGTCCGGCAATATATACGATATTCTTCGCGGCGGCTGCATGCGCGATGGGTCCCGGCCTCGTGTTTACCTTAGAGGTGTATTGGCCCCGACGATATTCGACGACGTACGCGTATATACCCCCGATGCACGACTTTGTTCATATATATATATTATATAAATTTTATTATATTTTATTATATTATATATATATATATATATATATATTTATAATATTCGTAACGGTGTTGCCCTGTGGGAAATCTCGAAGACTCGAAAGTAGCCGGTTGCGATGATAAATCTCCCGGGCGATCGGCGAAGGACCGATTCGACCGCGGCGGCCGCTGACGTTCGGAGTGCACGCGGATATATATATATCTTTGTATAGATACATTATAATATGGAGATGTTATACGCGTGTCCGGAAAGATGACTCGAAATCGGGGCTCGGAAACTGCATCACATATTGTGCCTTTGGGTAACCCGCATTTGAATACCTACCTGCAATGTGAAAAACAAACGGTCAAAACCATATAATAGATTTATTTTATCTATACACTTACCACTGACAAACGGCGAAAACACAAAACCGAAATACGGAAAACGGACGTATATGTATATATATAATTTGCATAAAGATTCACCAAAAATGAAAAAAAATATTATATCTAATATAGGTACGCACCAAGATTGACGTAATGTGTTTGTAGCTTGCGCCGAAATAAAAATATGTATAATTATAACACCGCCGTAGATAAACGAAATATAGAACGATAATTTGCCCCAAAATTAAAATCGATTTTTTTTTTTTCTATAGTAGATACGTGAACGACTATAGTAATTGTACGGTTTACGTGTACTTCCGTCGGGCGCACCTATAAATCGAGCCGCTTCACTCGGACAGTTTTATTCGAAAATATCCTTCAATTTCAGGATATGAAACACCACGTGAAATAAGTAACAGGTTAAATTAAATACGGTTCAAGTGTATTTCTATTGGTTGTCTATATATATACACATATTATTACGAGATATACATTGAAATATTTAGTACCTACTCGATACTCGACGGTATCCCGATTTTAATTACAATTTACATTTTTTTATATTTTGAAACATTTATTCGTCTACTTTTGGTGCTAATCACAATTCATATTTACAGTTTGCAAGAAAATTTGCAAATTACAGATTCCACAAAAAACCAGTAACCCTTATAATTTTTGTAAATGAAAAACGAAACTGTTAAAAACTTAAAATTTATGACGGTTCTAAGCCTTTCTTTTTTGGTTTCGGTTTCAATTTTCGTTTAAAAAAAAAAATAAATAGCTTATATTACTAGTTTTCAGTTTTTCGGTTCTGATGTTTTCACCATTTATCAGCAATATGTTATGAATTGATGATCAAAAAAAAGCTGCCCATACCATAAGTGAAGGAAGTTAGGCCCCGGACAGAATAGTATGTTATAATTTATTTTAGATTTGAATGCAGAGATAAATCATTATATTCTAAAAACGATTTTGCGCAAAGTTTGATGTAATAATATTTAGTATTAATTAAAAAAAAAAAATAGTTAACCATGATAACTTTATTAATTATTTTCCCATTATTCATTATAGAAGGTCGTTTTTTTTTTACACTTAAGAAAACTACAAGGAAAATCAAAAAATAAGTCCTTAAACTAGAATAAATTTTCCATTAAAATACTTCTTTATACCAAAGCCCCTACTCAATTCTTTCCACCCTAAAGAGTGTATACGTACAAAAATAAATAAAAAAATATTACATAATTTTAAAACCAATAACTTTCTTGCTCTACACCACTCAAAATCTAAAAGGTAATTTTTTACAACGATTGTTCAGTGGTCTAATGGTTAAAATACATCATTCAATTTTGGGTTAAATTACCAGTTGTGAGTTGAGCACTATATAATATGTAAAAACTGTTGTTATTACTGGTTCCATCAAAATGTAACTTTTAAAATATAGCCTTTTTTATAAATTTCAATCAACAAAAATTTGATTCTCATTAATGGTAAAAATAAAAGTGTCTATGCATAAATAGTGCTTACTATAATTTTCTCAAAGTGAATACCTAATATAAAATACTGGTCAATATATTCAATAAACTTAATCGTCTTTGGATTCAGAAATATTATGGATCAATTAATATATAATTTGGACTACTACGCCGATTTTGTAACACTCTGTAGTCTGTATACACATTCTATGTATATATTATGTTTATAAAAATACGTAATATCTATTGGCATATATATTGGCTGTTTTAGAATTTATTTGACAAAAAGAAAAAGAAAACGTAATAGTTTCTCGTAATACGTATATCGGACGGGAAAAACTAAGACGAAAAAAACGTTGACTTTCCGTGTCTAATTTTCTTATTATTTTTACACCACCGCACGTCATTGAAAACAACAATATGTATCGAGATAGAAAAAATATTAAGATGCAAATAAGAAATAATAATATATTATATATTCATCCTACAAAATAACTTTATATTTTAATACGATATCGCCGTTGATGTGCCACCGCGACACGAAACGTTTCGTTTACATAATATGTAAATATGCATAAATATGCCTCGTGCATAATAATATAGAATTATAGGATAATATACATTATATTATTATAGAATACAATGTATTCGAAGTCGACGACAACAAGAACCAATTAAGAGCGGGTAAAGAGTCGTGATGGAGATGCTGTAGAAAACTTCGCGTTTTTCTCATTTTCTCTATATATATATATATATAATATATATAGTATTCAAAATTCTATATTTTTTTTTTTTCAATATTCTAACTACAATAGGTATATAAAACAATTTTTAATAAAATTGTACATAACCGTCTTGTACGTTCATACGTTAATAGAAACTACAAGAAAGCAATCCGATGATTTAATATAATACGTGTATGAATACAATAAATTAAAATGTGTGCAGTATCGTAGATATTGAGCTAGTCCACTATACCGGACTGTTACCGTAGTGCAGTACTACAAATTACTGGTATTCAATCAGTATTTTGTAGAAAACTTATTATCAGCAGATAAAAAGTATACACCAGTTGAGCTCAAAATTACAGATTTTACTCGCTCTGCACAACGGAAACGTTTAGATTATTTGGACTTTGGTCATCAGAATTGACTTCATATGGAATATATAATTCAGAGATTAGAAATTTACTTCATTTAATTTTCGGCTAGAAGTAGAACGCTGTTTTGTCGGAAACATTCTAACTGTTTAAAGTTCGACTTTTCCGTCCAGCCTTTGAGCTAATTATAGATACATGAACTCAATAGAATCATATAGGAAATTACCGTCGATTATACCAATCATCTCGTTATTTCATTGGACATGAGCAATATAATATGTTTATTCAAACATATTTATTGGAGACAACTAATGCATTTAGAACATGATTTCAGGGAAATCGGTATTATACGTAAAAGTAATTTTGTAAGCAAGTACAGATAGAAAGGACATTTCACGTATAGATATCGAACACTATCGTGTATTGTGGCGAATCGGCGGAAACGCGTTTTATTCAAATTCTCGACCGACGGACTCGTGTACCTATCGGTGTTGTTGTTTTTATTATTTTTTTTTTTTTTATTTATTTCACTCTCTTCCGAGTGGACGTAATTTATCCCGCACCTTTATGTGTACTGCACATATAAGTAGGCTATTGTACGCACGCCGCCGCCGTTTGCCGGCGTAAGAACACCAGCACAAACGACACCATAAATAATTGTTCGTGTGTGCAATATCCAACCTACGGTGCAGTTTTAGCGAGTGAAAGACACACACACTCACACACACACGTATGTATATATACCACTACTGCCAAAGATTACGATCGCACGAGTTTTCGCCAAATCGCACCCCGGTGTGTGTTTACACGCGTTTAGATCTCACGTGATAACGGCATGACGTGGTGATTGCATGTATATACATATATACCTGCACTGACGAGCGTATACGCCAAGTATCGTCGTCAGTAGGCATGGATTTAATGGGGTGCTTAATCAGCACGAACGTATTCTGCGTACACGGTTGACCGAGGAAGATATTGTATAATTTCCATACCTCTGAAATCGATATGAACACGATTAGAATATAGTTATAATTCGCGAACCGCTGTGACTGTTTCCATTCAAGATACGGTGTGACCAACTAGCGTTGAGTCCGTCGGCCTAAGTGTCGGGCTTACAGCGATCTGCGCGACACCAAAATATTCCGCGCGCCATTCATTTCGAAGTAGAAAATCGGTAGGTACGTATATTCTACGGATATATATATACCTACTATTGATAAGACAACCACACGCTAGTGTCCGTCTACGTATACGTGATAACCGTCGTACTGCAGCCGGTCTACGGTCGGTCACCATCCACTTGGGCGGAATTCCGGCGGCTTTTTTAGCCCATTGATACACATTCGGCTACAGCCGCGTCCTTGATATTGGCCCGGCGAACACAACCGTTGTCCGATGACGCGTTTTCGTGTGCATTTATGCGCTACACCATGGACGGCTGGCCAAGCGCGTCGCCGTCGCGCCGGGGTCATATATTCTACCTATACCGACCGTCATCGATCGCCTCTGGTCAGACTGAAAGCGAAATCACGCGCCCAAAACACATACACACCGTACACAGCTGACTGGCCCCCGGTATGAATGAGTGAAGCCCACACCCTTCCCCTCCACCGTCGTACCCTACCAACATGTCGTAGTAGTATAGTGGTCGCGGTCGTCGTCATCGTCGTCATCGTCGTCATCGTCGTCGTCGTCGTCATCACCGTAGCCGGAGCAAGACGGTTTTCGCTCTTTACTCGTGCGCATCAGAGCGTTCCAGCAGAACATGTAGACCAAACTTGGATATGGGTCAAAGAGCAGCCTACTCGATTGGATCCCGGTCAAAAACGAAAAGTGCCCCCGAGAGTTCCATTATAAATACGCGTAACAATATCACATCACCGTACGCAGCACACGTCCTGAAACGGGTCGACACAATATGACCGCCACCGAAAGACGGATGTATTGACTCGTACATATATATGACTTAAGTCTCTAGTCTCTCGCCAATATAATATCCACCCGATCATATATATATATATATATATATATAATGCGTAATATAAGAAGCTTATCGGGATTGTCGTTATCGTTGCTCGAGCTGTGTAAAGGATGGGACCAGTCAAGTTGGTGCGTGGTTACACAATGAAACCGTGTTCGAGGTCGTTCCCATACCATGCGACTATTACGATTGAAAAATATCACGTTGAAAAGGGAACGACTGTCCGAAAACGATATTCTCGGTGAATTGCAGATGAAATAACGATGACGGTATACACGAAACAGAATGAAAAAAAAGTGAAAATAAACGATTTTCGAGCGTTTGCATCGAAGACGATTCGACGAAAACTCCCACGCCCGAATACGCATGTACACATATAATACCAATAATATAATCATATATAGGTAACGCATGTAAAAAGTAAAACTTGGCATATCGCGTGAACACTGCGACGTATCCATGGCACGGCAATTACTTGTATATCCTCGAAATGGAATTTCCCCGAGTTCTCATTCGAAACTATAATATGGTTACGCGGTGCGGAATTCGCGTTCAAACGTGCAAACAATTTGTCGAGACAATATCGGCGAAAACGCATCATTGGGAAATAAATCCATTCAAAACGCGACTTTTGGAAAATATTCTTCGAAAACTATTCTATATATAAATATAATATCCTTTAATGGACTAACACAATCATATTATATGGCTTAGAACGAATATGAGTACCTCAGTACTTACTATATTTTGGTATTTTTGAAGTCGTTCGAAAAATCTTTTTTTTTTCAAGATTCAATCTAAAATGTATTTTAATAATTTCTTGTCGACGTAAAAGCATATAGGACTCTCTCTCCTACCCTATCGCATTCAGCTCCGGCGGCAACGATACGTCTATACACATCTTGTCTGTGAGCGCACGTCCCCATCGTCCGTCGGTCGGCGGCTATGAACCTGCCAGTCAGCATGATCAATGTGGGGCATATCTAATGAACCATGCGGCACGAATTCGTCTACAATGCATGCTTCTAGGTATACTGCTGCAGTAGCCGCCGCCACTGTCGTTCATTGAGTTTTATACCGACGTATAATGTGTCCGAGAGCCGACAACACGCATATCCCTCGTGTGTTTCATTTATATTATTATTATTATTACATTTTTTTCTTCGTACAAAAAAAAACACCTACCAGACGGATTACCTAGTCATACGCCGCTGATGTAATATGTTCGAAACTCGAATTATATACAATTTTTTCAGCACAATTTTAACACTGCAAAGATTCGCCAACGAATTAATGCAACCTCGATTTATCTCCCACTCCAAAAAAATAAATAAAATTTCGTAAAATTTAGCGGTATTGTCGGACGCACCGTGTACTTGTGTGTCCACGAGGACTGCGTGACAAATTCTCGAAAACGATATACCTGCCGTAAGTATGTTGGTAATATTTTAATAAGTTTTCCCACAAGATAGATGGACCATGAACAACGGCAGACATTGTGGAGCCAGTAGATCATATTGATCAGCTGACCGAACATTGTGGTGATTAGCAACGGTCGACGGCGGTCACGCATGGTTCCCCGTTCGATCCATTCATACGTTTTTTTCTTCTTCTTCTTCTTCTCCTTTCCAGAAGCTGCTCCCGGTGTTTGCCATGTATGATGTATACAAACATCCCATTCATGGGTGTCTGCAGCTACCGCCGTTGTCGCGCGTAGTGTGAAATAGCTCCGGGCAAGGTCTCAGCCGCGGACCATTAACTGCTACACTACCTCCTAAACACAATAATACCGGTTCGGTAACTGAATCGTCGTCATCATCATCGCATCGTATGTCTGTGGTTTTGTTTTTATTTTTATCTTCGCGTTTATATCCGACTGGCTACTGTGACAACTAAACGTAATACTTACCTATATACTTAAACCCCACTTTTAAACGTCAATTGAAATTTTTTTATTTTTTAATTTACGTGAACAGACGTGTTTTTCACAACTATGGTAAATAAACACTATGTTACATTCATTACTTTATGACTCGCCGCTTGTAGAGTATAACATGGATACCAAAGAATATCGTAAAAAAATATAATAATAATAATAATAATAATAATAATAATAATAAATAAAAAATAGCAACGAACAAAAACCGAAGAAACTCTGTATTATTTGTGGTGACTATATATATATATATAGATATAGTGGCAGATTATAAACCGATGACCGGCAGCCGTTCATTGTGGAAGGACTCAGGCTGGTAACCTTGGATCGACCGGACGCTGTAATGAGCGAGAAGTCGGTGTTAAAAACATTACCAAGTTTCGAAAAATACCACAAAATTTTAGACTGACATCATAAAAAAATATGAATACATTTATACGTATATATAAATATAGTGAACGGTTACATCATAACCTTGATACTATGTGTGTGGTGAAAACAATAGGTTTCCACGTTCTGTAGCAATAAGAGCGTTTCCCATCCGACCCTCTTCAACTTGCGTATATGTATATAACTACATCGTTGTCCTTGACATCAGTTGGCTCGAGGTTAAAGAGTGATGCGAATTGATACGTCCTATATGAACGCATAATACTTTTCCGAAGTCACATGTCGACAACACTTGCTGCAGTACGGTGAGGAAATTTGACAAAGTAGAGTATTTTTGTAACTCGATACAGTGTACAAACGCGAAGTCTCGCGGACTGCGTGTTTCGACACGATGTGCATTGAAAGCTGGGCCGAACTCGCTTATTCACGACAAATAAAAAGCCGTTGTTTCACTATCATTTCGTATGGGTTAAAGTCTTAGCCAATTTTCCATTAAAAATAACAATAATTTTACGCGTTGCATGTGGTCTCGAAAGCGAAATTCGTTTGACCGTGGGACCATATCAAATGTGCGCCGTACTAAAAAAAAAAGCGAATAAATCGTCTGCGCGCAAAATCGAGAAACAGAATACGGTGAGAGTAGGTGGGGGGGATTTAAATTACGTTAAATGTCTGTGGATTCTAAGCCCGGAAATGACGTCACTAATTAGGGTGGGGTTTCCGATAAGCAATCATCTTGTATCCCATTGTTACCTGTTAAAAATGTAACCAGAGTGAATGCCTCCTCTTCCCACCACCCCCGCACGTGCATATTCCACATGCACGCTGGAGATGGCTCTCTACACGCCCTACAGTGTGACGAACCGATTATTGTGCGCGGCTTCCTACAAAAAAGATTCGCCGACGAGATGGACTAGTCGATTAGACAACATGGTAAATATAAGTATATACTGCTGTAGACACAAAGAATGTGTTATTCTAATATTCTATTACAATATATTGTATCGGCGTATTTATCGAATGTGTATAGTGAAATAATAGTACAAGTAATACACACAGTACACACACGTCATAATACGATATCGACGAGGATAATGAAAAAGTTGAGTAGGTATTATACTGTACAAATATACACCGACTTTCCCCGCCTGTGAAAACCAAGGAATGACGATTTTTTTTCTGTTTGTCGTTAGATATTTATCTAAATTGCATACGATTATGGTTAGAATTTAAAGTGAAACCGTTTTACCAGCACCATCGTGCTATTATAATATTATTATCGACGTTGAAAAATCGTTAATATTATCTAAAAAAAAAAAATTATATTTGTTAGTATATATATATATATATATATATATATATATATATATGTATATACGTAGAATTCAAATAAACGATACGAACGTAACGTTAGAAAACACAACGTTATACCGGGACACATATATTATATAGGTACCTACGTATGGGAGAAGAATGAAAACAAATCAAGAGAATAAAATGTAAAATAAAAAAAAAAATAAAAAAATAGTCAAAAACCATTAGGCCAGCGTACGAGTTGATTGATGATCGGTTCATCGGAGGAAGAATGTTCATTGACTGGGTAGGTTGGATATCTACCTATATAATATATACCTACCTAATACGTATATTATAGCGGGAGCAGAGAACGGAAGTGGCGTGATTAGCGCGTACGCTACGTCCTGACCGCAGTCCCACATCGGCGGCAATTGCTCGATGGCAGTCAGGACAAAAAAAAAAATCCTTTTTTTTTTTTTTTTGTGTATCAAAACACATACATATGCACACAAAAAGAAGATACACCTATGTGTAATACCCAGAGAAATTGTAACAATGAAATAATGTTTGTTTTTGTTTTACGCATTATTCGATATATAATATACGGACGCGATATATACTATATAATACAAGACAGGAAACGGGTATGCCTACTAGAAAAAAAAAAGAAGGAAACGAGCCCCCCCACCCACCCACCCCGACCGCGGAGGTGTTCTTGGAATGTGAAGGTAGTACTTATAATAACATATAGAACGTTCTCGGTCACACTTTTCAATAACTTTTATATTAGATATATATATAAAAAAAAAAAAAAAAAAAAAAATATTAAAAAAACTCTATAATAATAATACGAGGAAAAAATATTCCGATTTTCTCACAACTATATAATAATATATTGTTATTATTATTGTACCAAACCCACCGACGTGTACGCGCATCACGATTAAAATATTTAAATCATTATAAACGGCTGCACGATCGGTAAAATAATAAAGTATTGACCGAGTCGGTAAATAGTTCGGTTACGATTCGACAGGATTTCAAGGATCCGCATAATTATTATTATTGTCACCGGACTCGCCCGTGATTTATGCACGTATCCTCGATTCCCACGTTTTCCTACAAAATAATATAATATAATATTTGACGTATGGTCGCCGCGATGAAGACGTATAATATACATGTTATATTATTATTATACCGCAGTGGTAATAGTGGTATACACGTACACCTAGCTAATACCTATATAATATATATTATAAATATAATAATAACGTACGACTTGCCCACGTATCCGAGCATATGAAATGTCGATTTGTCTGCGACGTGGATTCGCGTGCTTCAAGGGGGGGAGAGAGGGAGAGGCAGTAAAAAAAAAATAAAAAATACGTATATATAAGAGAAAACCGTGTCGTCACCGGCAACGACGACGCCGACAGTCGTGACCGCCGTGTTTTCGGAGACCCATTACAAAACGATCAGCCGAAGCAATAAAGACCTCACACGAAATAATGAAAAATAAAACGCGGGGTCCTCCTCTGCCGACCCCGCCTACACCCCGCCGCCGCCGATCATTCTGTTGTGTTCTCATCTTTTACGGATTACCCGAAAATTGCCCCGCAATCAATTATCATTATACCCATTTTCGCGGCGACATGAATTCGTGGTCGTGATGGTGGTGGTGGGGGGGGGGTGGCTGGGGGACGTGTTATAATAAAGTCGGTAACCTACTCATCGTGTATAATGTAATAAAATATATTTTATGCGTTATACGCAGAAGACGCGGAGGAAACGCGTATTATTCTGTTGTTTCGTCCTTTATTACTATTCTGTTATTCCTTCCGTCCACTGCAGGACTCACGAAAACCATAAGCTCGAATCAAGTTTTTTTTTTTTTTTTTAATTTTAGGGAACAGTGATGGACATTCGGACATTTCGAATAGAACTTAATTGAAAAATATATACAACGCTTAAATTCGTGTTAGCTGTATATACGTATACTACATACTTTTAGTTTGTATCCTTTGCAGTGTTCGGATCGGAGGTGGGATGCGTAAGGCCGCAATGGGACGGAACGCCTCTACTATTTTATAATATTTTGAGAACACCCTTAGGTGATTTCAATAAAAATATACATTAATTTAATAATATGGCTGTTAATATACGTCCAATAAAATGTTTGTTGATTTAGAAATAAAATATTTGTTGATTTAACAGTAAAATAACAAAACGTATTATTGATTTAACAGTATCTTTTATCAACGTCTTGGGTAAAATTGTCCAATTTAATACAAAGTCATTTTAACTAACAAATATTTTATTAATTGATAAATATTTTATTGTCATTTCTTTCTTTTTTCTTCGTAGAACAAACAAAGTTAATTTGTTAATCAAAATAGTCAATTTAAACAGAAAATTTTTTCAATTTAATAACATATTTTATTATAATAATAAAATCTGTATTCATTTTACAAAATATTATTATTAAATTATAACTTATATATTTTATGAAATTTACAAAATGAATTTGATATTTTTAACACATTTTCCATTAATTTAACAATATATACATTCAAATAATAAAAATTGTATTATTTTAACAAATATTATTTTGTTAAAATTTGATTATTACATATTGTTAATTCTACTAATGATATTTGGTCCAGTGTAATATTATTTTTTACAGTATACGAGTTACATATTCGTAGTTTAAGGGAACACTCATTTATTGAAAGCCCGAGAAATACCCCTTCTTCTATTTTTTCAATTCGAGTACTGATCCTTTGTCGTACCAGTTACCATATTGATTTTTAACGTGACTATATCACTATTTTTAACTCAATTGCACCATCATTAGGGTTAGCGATGACAATAATTTAAAAATACAAGGTACCTGTGTATATACCCTGCAGAGAGTGCATAATATTATTATTATCATACATACGTATTGAGTCGATAAATTCGCAGTGAAATCGTCACGTTAGTATACCTAATATAACATTTTATTTAAATTATATTCATTACTATAATATAACAGTACTATAATATAATGACGAAATTATTTACTGTAGGTGTAGTGTAAGTGATTTCGATAAATACCTATACTAGATACAAACAACTGGCTACTTATTTATTTTTCAGGACTTTTGACATGTGAAAGTTTATTGTATTTCGTTTTGTTTTTTTCGGCTTTCCATCTCTGGCGATCACGTGACTGCCATATTACCATATTATTTTTAGTGAATTACCCGTCTCTCTACGCCGCTGACGGCCCTTCGTTTTTCCAAATCAGCGATATCAATCAATTTCCGACACAAACGTGAGTCACGTAGTAGTACACCGGAATGTACAAGCTACGCGACAACGGCGGAAAAATAAAATAAAACAAAGAAAATAAAAAAAAAATTTTTTAAAGAAAAATGTTTAATGTACCTACCTATAATGAAAAAAAGAAAAAACCATCATGAACCGATCGATGTTTTTGTTAGTATATATATTGTTTCGGTACAGAAATTGTCGTTTTTCGAAAGACTACGGGTAACGTTCCGTGACACCTGTATACACGATCCGCATCAGTGTGGGAGTTCCAAATTATCCAAAATTTATCACAATTATTGATTGTTTCTAGTTCGACCAATTGGTCACACTGGGCCGGCGTATAAAGGGTAAAGTGAGTAATTGTGATTGATCTTATACATTCGACGGCGGATTGGCGGAGGAGGGTCGTTGATCAATAGGCTATAATAACTCGTATTATATAATAAATATACACGGTCCAATAGACGTTTTATACGGCAACACTATATATAATTCTACATAATTTCATAATTCTATAATGACAATAATTATTATTTTACAAAACAGTTTCTGATATGCACTTATTATTCTAACGTCATGCAACAGGAACGGTGCAGTTGTTGTTTAATGTTTTAATATAATACATTATATATATATATTTGTTATATAAGAGTGTATAATGTGTGACGTACGAATTTCTATTTTTTTTTTTATCGCTCACGGCTATAAAAAGTTTTTTTTCGAATTTATTAAAATAAAAAGTGAGATTATAGAGAGACGAGAAAAATGCATCTTTCGCAGTTTCCCGCAAATCGATTTGTAACCATCTCAAAGCTTTTCCACTTTGGCAAATTACACCGGGGGAACGAAAAAAAAAATAAAAGAGAAAAAACTACGGAGAAAAATAAGAGGAAAAAAGGTGCGTGCGTTATGTCTTTAGGCTATAGCAAAAACCGAGAGGGGAAAATAACCGAAAGAAAACGAACTTTCCGTAATGGCGCAATAAATATCTAGAAGTATAGTGTATGAGAAGGGGTGCGTATAAATACATTTGAACTCGGAGGCGGGACGGTTATAAAACTAGAGGGTGCCGGTGGACAAAGATCGTCGATTTTTGTTTCTTTTTTTCTTGTCACAAAATAAGAAACTTTAAAAATTATTACGACCTCCACACGATAACACGATTGCTGTTTTAATAAAATATAAGTAGTCTTACGCGTATTATAATAATATGTAGGTAATATGAGGCGAACCACCGTTCGTCATGCCTGAACAAAACCAGTTTCCCCTACACAAATGTTGTTTACCTACAACATAGACAGGGATGACATTATTTTGTATCTCAGAATCGACAAGGCGCTATGTGTATTTTACGAGTTTTGAATTTATATAATAATATTGTTAAGAGAACGTTGCACTGAAGATTTTCAACGTAAAATATGTTTACGCAAAACAAATGAAATGGAATTTTAAAATAATTTTAAAGTTAAAACACTAATATAAAATTTGTGGAAAACAAATCGTTGTGTTTTCAAATAATATGTTTAAAAATAGTTACTATGTTTTAAAAATGGGGAAAAAATAGTATTTTGTTCCTTCGATAACGAGCTTAATATTTAGAAAATTGTAAAACCCCAATAAGGCTATCTTTAAAATGTTGTCAACTTTAAAATTTTATAATAGGTGTTATAACTTTAAAATCACTTTAAAAAGCCAATTTATTTATTTTGCGTAACCATATTTTTAAATAAATATCATGATAACACCACAATAAAAAATAGTACTGATGCATGACTATTTTTTTAATTATTTTAAGTTATATTAAAATATTTTTTGATTGTTGGACTTTTATTTTTCTTAAAATTTCAAAAAAAATTGCCTATACAGAACCTATTAAAAAGGGGATGTGCAACTTCCTCTTAATGATAAATATACACAAGTGTTATTTAAAATAAACTACAATATTAAAAGTCAATTGTTATTCAAATAATAAATATTCAGAAATAAATATAATATTTTATCTTAAAATAAAATAATGTCAAGAAACCTCTAGAAACTCTAATTAAACCATGAACATACTAGTACTAAAAATATAGGTAGTTAAATCAAAATAACACTATTACTATTTGTATTGCACACAATATAAATTATATATATTATAGTACAGTTATTTAGTGTATAATATTTAGTACTGACCATTGTAATATGTTAGACAGTTAAGTCATTTTTAACTTTTTAACTTAACGAGTTAATTTTAATTTTAAATTATCGGCATACAAACTATATGTTTTTCAACAGAAAATAATTGCCAGTAAATAATAAATTCCACAATAAATGAATAAATATTAAATTAACATAATCCTATTTTTGAGACTAAATTGTGAGAAATTAAATTATTTTTAAACTTTGGGTCTATCTTCTCACCCCCTCCTTGAAACCACTTAATGGTAATACAACAACGTTTTTATAAGTATCTAATTTATAACTTAAAGATAAAAAGTTAGTTCATTTTTAACTTAATTAAATAAATAGAAGGTTCAGACTAATATTCAACTATATAACATTGATTAATAATTTATTAAATTATAATTTAACTTTAAAAAAATTTTGAATTTACCCAGCATTAGTTATTACAATATCATCATTTATTTTTAGTATACATTTCATTTAAAACAAATACAAATCCAAACAGTAAAAGATATTCAGGTTTATTTGTGTGACAAAGTATATAATACTTAAACTAAACCATTTTAGTGTAAAAATTGGTATTTCATAACAGTAGTGTAATATTCATTATCGGTAGAAAAACTAAAAAGCTATAGCCTGCAAAATAGTTATCGGATAATTAGCACAAATAGGCAATGCCCAACATAATGGTAAAGTCTGTACATTTATCAAAATATTTTGTTAATGTTTTTACATTTACTATTTATACGAAGATATAAATATTTAAAAATAACCAAGTTATATTTATAATATTTAATAACAAATATATAGGTACGCGATTAAATAAAATATTTTCTGGACCACAGATATTGCAGTTAATAAATTAAACATTATACTAGAAAAATAACAAAATGTCTATGATTGTTTTGTTGCCAAAGTACGTAAATTTATTATTATTGTAATCGTTAATTAATAAACGTCAAAATAATTGTATTTATGTATAGGTTCACCATTGAATATATTTATAACAACAAAACAATATTATTAATTACTATTTATTATAATAAAAATGATAAATGCATTGAACATTTATATTGTAGCGAATATGACGTTTATTTTAGAATATTATAATATATGTATTATTATTATTTATGTTTCTTAACAAAATTTTAAAAGCAAAAAATACTCTTTGTAAAACATAATATAGAACTACTGCGTATATACTATAAATAATAATGTATATTATATATTGTATGCGAATATACATAAAACCGCTTTTAAAAATAAATAATGTAAAAAAAAAAACCAGTTGAGTGACGTATTTATCAAAATTTGGCAATATTATAAAATATAAAATGTTCTTATGTTAGTTCAACTTTAAATAAAAATTGACTGAACCTTAAGGTTTATATTATGTACCTATATAAAATGTATGTTTATAAAATATCGTATTTGAACTGTTTTAAATTAAAAAAATCTCTGAATAAACACACGACCAGAAATGAAAATGTCATTACGCGCAGCATCTTTCAGCCGTCGTTGTATACGTAGACGTTAAATAAATTAGATTAATCTCGGGTTGCATATTTTTATTGTTATTATTATTATTATTTCGTTAGTACAATTTGGTTAAAATATATTTATTTCGTTGGTACTTTTTTTTTGCATTTTCGGGCACGTCATTTTTTTAGAAAATGATAAATTCAGCAGCGGCACACGGCGTTCGCTTCTGTCTTGCTATCGTGCCCCGCAATGTGCACGCAACTGTGAAATATGACCGTGTACCCTCCACCCAACAGGCCCGTACTTTCGATCCGGTTTTCTACTATACACTATACAACAGAGGTATTATATTTTCTGTTTTTTTCTATCTCCTTGTATTTTTTTTTAATTTCGCGGACCGTCGACTACCCCTAACCCAGGGGGTCGTGATTGATTGCACGCCGGTCTCGCGAATTATATTCAAATTTGACCTAGCTCGTACGACGACAGTTTCATTAGAAAGCTCCCCGACGGAGTCAAGTCAAACTTACAACAACGTTCATAATATAATATAATAATAATAATCAAAGGTCACGGGCGGCACGTTGACAGTGATGAATCGCAATGAATGTAATCATAAAATAAAGACGTCCGAAGGGAAAACGACGAGAAATTTACATGTTCATTGGACCTTGAGTTATTTCTTCTTATTTTTCTCTTTTTTTCCGTTCCGTAAAACAAGAAAATCGTTCAAAAATCTCAGAAAACGCATACCTATAATATTTCGTTCAAACTACCTTTTGTTTCCTGCAAATCATCTTGAAAAAAATATTCGCATAAAGTTCTAAAACAAAAAGAAACTACCGAATTTTCCGAGTTTGTGGACATTATAATATATATATATATATATAGGTATATTATTCATAAAGATATGACCATAACGTTGAATATTTCAAAAGCCAAGGCCTATGTATGTATGTATGTATGTATGTATGTATCTATGTATGTATGTATGTATGTATGTATGTATGTATGTATATATGTATGTATGTATGTATGTATGAATGTATGTATGTATGTATGTATGTATGTATGTATGTATGTATGTATGTATGTATGTATGCATGTATGTATGTATGTGTGTGTGTATGTATGTGTGTGTGTGTACTGGTGAAGTTTTAAAGTGTTGCGACCATAATCTGCAAACGGCTTTGCAGGCTCGTGCGATCCTTGATCCTCGGACCGTGAACGGGCTCTCCGTGGTATTATTTATTTCTGTGGTCGTTTTCCAAGGGATAATCCAATCTTGAGAAACCGGGTGTATAATAAACAATGCGGGGAGCTTTTTAAGTGCTTTCCGCCCACAACTGCCTTTATCTTTCCATCTCCCTTCCCCCGCGCACCGCTCTACACCAAATGTTCACCGTTACTTTCTCCATCTCTTTGACGACGATGGTATCATAAAACGGTAATGGCAAAAATACAAGCTTGAATACTACATCACTATCACTACTAACACTACTACTCATTTGGTGGTGTATCAACAGTTTACTTATATACATATATATTGTATGTATGTGTGTAGTATATTATATATGAGTGTGAGTGTGTAAAAAACTCAACAAACCACCCTCGTTAAGGCACTTTTGAATATACTCGTGTATATATATATATATATACCTTCCCGTCGTATCTTCGGTCAAAGCAGAAAACGCGTTTTCACAAACTCGAGATTTAATTTTTCCTTAACGACGAAAATTCTCCGGCACATCCCTGCCCATGTGCCTTTTTAATGGAATCTCATAAAAGGCTTGTTTTGCACTTTTGTCCCAACCGACTGAATATCATTATAAAACATTTTAAACAAGTTGCGAAATATTTATTAGCAAAGTTATGTCTTTAAAACATTCATACAACGTCGTCGAGCGCATTCATTATTACCAAAAGTATATATTATTATTATTATTATTATTAAAATATTTGTAGGTACAGATAGCATATTAACCATTAAGCAGCAAATATAACTTTGTGCATTATTCTATAATTGAGCGTATAATAATAATAATGGTCCTTACTCCTAAACTTTAAAATATATTTATATTTCTTTGACTAGAACTCTTATTCATAATAAAACATTTTTAACGAACCCGAGAAATATATACGTTCAAACTTGCCTAATTTTTCTACGAAATTTCACTATAAGTATTAAGTATAATACGTGTAATTAATCAGTTTTGGTTTGATCACTGATAAAAAAACGATTACGGTCTCTCTTGTCTGATATATTTTATACATATAGGCAGTTTAGTGCGGTCGTCTATATTATGGCTTCGTCGTTCGGTTCTTCAGACGTACGAATTTCAGTGTACAGTTGAGGGGAAGTACGAGATATTCCAACAAACTTGGGTATCGTGAGAAATTCCCATAGAATCCTATGCATACGAAGTATATGTAGCATATCTTTATCGTACAATTGGAGTACGAATGTGATGAGCTAAGGAAATACGAACGGAAAACCGGACCATTGTGGTCGGCGACCGACGTAATCGATACCCGACTGGTCATATTCAATTGCACTCGTGTGACAAGCGAGCACTGTGAGATATTCGTGATTCCCGGACACACCCGATGGCACAACACAGCTACTTTGAAATCGAAACTGGGATCAACCTTCGTTGAATATCGTCGACGACGAGTTTGCGTTATACAACTATAATACCACGGGCGTATTATATTAATATTCTTTAATTTTCACATATGATAATATCCTTTTTATATAAACTTTCACGGGCCATTCAGACCCATTGCTGCAAATCATACTTTCAGTGTCAGGTTGAGCCCTCGATTAGTTACGGGTCTTTTAATCATATTTAAATAATAGCAACAATAACTATATTAATAAATCTATATCCACATTTTGTTTTTTTTTTCATTTAATTCGAAACCATAAACTCGATTTTTTATTATATTTAAATGTAAAAAAGTTGTAAAATAAACTACGACATTGATTCGTTTTTAGTAGCTTTATTTTTATTATTCATACTTCCGCTCAAGTTTATATTTGTTAACGATCAACAAAATATGTTCTTCTATTGGAAAAATGTACAATATTACCTATAATTTTTTCCTCTACCCATGACCCACCAAATTGTATCCATTTTAATTTTTGAGCTAATATCTTGAATCTTAAGACCTGAATTCTTACAAAACATCAAACACACTATGACAAACCATCTCGGTAAACAATCTAGTCTCTAGGGGTATTTAAATTTATCTTTTTCGAATATTTCGTATGTATTGAAACGATTGATATTTTTTCATTGGCTATATAGGCACATTGACCAAATCGCGGACTGGGCCTTTTGATACTAGTCTGATACTACTGACACTTCTCGTTATGTTTTGTCCTTTCCAAGGTTCCATTACCATTTCTAATAGTCTTTTGTCTTTCATAGTTGTGTCTAACCATCACTGTTTCGGTCTTTTTAAAGGTGTTTTTCCTCGCGGTTTCCGATTTAAAGCCCCCTTTCGCTTACTTTCCGAATATGTTCTAGCCAGATTGCGCGTTTCCTGCAGTGGTGAATTCCACCGTAACCACAAGGTTGTCTGTATTTCTGCATTCGATCATATTTCGTACGTTTCACGATAGCTAACGCGTTACGATTGTGTATAACTTTATACCACCTATACCTATTTATATAATGGCAATTTAACGGAAATTTTATCATATTAATTAGTAGGTATGTAAACATTATGGCGTGCCGCAGCAGAGGAAGACGAATTATTCTCGAATAAAGACAATTTTTCGGTTCGAAACGAGTTCGGCAAACTAGTTTGTTTGTTTATTGCGTGTCGTGTGTATGTAATTTTTTTTTTTGTTTTTTTTTTTTGGCCAGGGATCAATGGTAATCGTTCGGTAAACATCCGACGGGTAGCTCGTAACATATTATAATACTCGCGCGTATACGTATAATGTATATTATAATAATATAACATTTCGTACACACACTGTGCGGCAGATCCCTCTCTTTCGGTAGCCGCCGCTGTCAGCTGTGCTATTATTGTTATATTATTACCTGCATCCGAACACACCTTTTATGATCAAGTGTCCCCTCGAGCTCCACCGGCCTCTTCGTCTAACTCCTCGGTCTCTCCCTCGCACGCTCACTCCGGCTCGAATAAAATGAACCTGGCGTTTAATCGATAGGGATACACGACAACCTATATATATATATATACACACACCGTGTCACACGTATTATTATATACACGCCGCCGCGCAGGCTAGGCCCCGTGACAATCCCGAATTTATTAACTCCGCATTGTGCCGCTGGCCGGCCGAGGGGGACGCACAATATAATAACAGTGTTATATATTATTATATACGCTGACTTGGTGCTGCAGCAGCGTCTGAGACTGCAAGGGACGCGACGATGACGACGACGACGACGACGACAATATGTAAAGAATTTTTGAATTTTCTCTTTTGAATAACGTTTTTTCAGTTTTTTTTTTTTTATGACTTTTCGACAACAATCGCCCGCTCTTGTGACGTACGCACAATCGTAAAACCGATTCTACACACTATACTATATTTCGATCGAATACCACGTATGTACCTACTGCAGACCGCGTCGTCCCTGTGTATGTGTATAAACGTGCATATATATATTATATATTATGGCTTTTAAATATTATTCTGAGTCGGATAACACCAACCCGCCGTTGCAAGTCGTCATCTATATATAATTATGTGAATCCGTACCGGCAAATCGATCGTCCGTCGACCGTATAATGTTATCGGTTGCGATAGCAGCACTCCAATTTCTCGAGTGTTACCCTCCCGGTGTCTTTCGTCGGTTGGCTCCGGTCAAAATATTTATATAAATTTTTATTTATTTTTTTTTTTTTCCCCGGGCGACCGTTCTTCTTCATTTTTTTTTTCTCTCTCTCGCCACGCCGATATGGTTTGCGCGCGTACACGTACGCCCCTGCCGAATTTGTCATCGGGTCGGCCACCCACATGGACACCGCGTGCGCCCCGATAACGCACGTCGTCATTCCGCGTCATTAACCGAGGCGGTACCGCACATGCAGCGCGAGTGTTTGATCGGTAGGTATATATACACGTTAACTAGCGTTTTTCACGTGTCGTCGTGTGACAATCGCCATCACGAGCGTGCGACAAATTCGCGTCGGGATCATCCGTGTGAGACCGGCGCGGAGGCGTGCGTGCGTGCGTGCGGGCGAAATAGAATGAAATAGAGGAAAAAATGCGTACGCGTCACACGTCGTTTAACGGGTCTTTGATGAGCAGCGGCGGCGGCGGCGGCGGCGGCGGCGGTAGCCAAAAAGCCCGCCGCCGCCACACGCAAATCGGTATATACACGCGCTAAACGATTGACACCACCGCGCGCGCGTGGTCGCCGGGCTTGACGTCACGGACGATTGTGTTCGTCGTGTACGAAACGTGTCAAATATTAAATATTTAATTAAAGCCACCCGAAAACGGCTGGTATTGATGATTTCGATAACGAACACGAACGGTAGACAACGGGTTTTCAAATAAATAGAAAAAAAAACAAAGTCCGACCGGGTATTATATGTAGGTATATATTTACGCGTAGCTGGTACACTATGTCAAACCTCAATAAAAAATAAAAAAATAAAAATAAATCCATCATCTATATAGGTACCTATAATGTATATATATATATATATATATACACATATGCTCTTTTTTTTTTTTGCCTTATGTGTGTGGCATTTCGATTGGCATTCCCCAAAGGAACCATTACGTGGCACAAAGGACGCGCGGGATGGAAACAAACGTTTTGTAACCCGTAAAGCTTTTGCGGGCGCGGTTTAATAACACAAAAAGCTCTGTGTTGGCTTTTTCGACTTTCGGCGCTTATTAAATATTTACGGCCCCACCACCACGTATACATACTCGTATACATATACGTATATACATATTGGAACATGTATATCGTGTGGGCTTGTACGAGAGAGAACGGATCGCGAAGAGAGGGCTACGCGCGAGAAGGGTGAAAAAAGCGTACGTAAAGCGTTTTCGGGTTTCCGGTCCGCCCATTGGCCAATGGCGAAGGGTCCTACAGGAACCTCCGCGTGGCACATGCGTCATCCGACGTCCTCCGCCGGCGACTCCCCGACGTCTGAGTACACGGTGGCGGTGGCCCCAGTGCTGGCGGAAAGGATTTTTGACGGGGTCCCGGAAAAAAAAAAAATCAAAGTATACGCTCTCGTATATATATATACTGGGGGTTGATTGGTCGTTTTCCTGCGTTTATATACAATATCATACGAAACGTGTAAATTCGGCGGGCCACAATGGGCAGAATTTTGATTTTCAAAAATATCTGAACTGAACACGAATCACGGTCGATTACATTTTGCGAAAGTTCCAATTTCCACGGTGGCCGGAACCGATACGTGGTTTATTACGACGTCCGATTGATTGAGATCGTCGAGTGCAGGTACGTGCATACGTGCAGCATACGACGACCGTAAACGTTCGTAAAATCGAAAAGTAAATTTTTAACTTTATGTACAACAAAAAAAAACGGCTTTCTTTTTCTCGTGTATAGAGAAATTGACGCGAAAATACGTAACACGCATAATAATAATAATAATAATAATAAGAGAGGAGAAAAATACGGAAAATCAAACTCCGCGGGTTCGTGGTATATAGCCGGGGGTGTAGTGGTAGTGGGGAGGAATGTCCCCACCGCGCGAATCCCTTTGTCCCGCCCACCGGCGACGGCACAGGCACCACGACGACGACGACGACGACACGGCCACCGCCGCAGCCACACATAAGCCACCCCGGCCGGCCGGCGGCGGATACACATATTGTGCACGTCGTCGCGCGCGCATACACGCACATCGCGCGCACATCCTCGTCTCTCGCTCTTCCGTCGTCTCGCACATCGCTACCCGCCGATTCCGCGCGTATCGTGTTATGTGCCGGCATGGTGCTCGGCGGCGATTCCGTTGTCGGTGAACTCGGCGCGGCCGCCACCAAACTGGACCCATCCAACATAGGACTGTTCTCCGCGCTCAGACCGGCCATGGATCTGTCGACGGCCGCGTACCGGTACAACCAGAACATGATGGAGTATTACACGTGTGAGTACCAGAGTGCATAATATTAAAGCTCTCGCGCAGTATGTCCTACAATATTTTATAGTCGATATAATATGCCGCACATAAACAACATCCGGGGCCATTTTTATGTTTAAAAACCCCCTTTTTTATTATTTAAAATATACCATTTTTATAATATAATATAAATATTCCCAAGTATACGTCTATAAAGATAACCTTAGGCCTATCACCGCTGATCACAACTATTACAATATTCGCACGAAGTAATACGATTTGTCGATTTTAAAACTTCATTACCCACATGAAAAAAAAAAAACGTTTACGTTCCGACGAAATATCGAATCGACCATTTATGCTCGGACCCTAAGCGAACAATATATTTTTATCCTCGAAAATACTCGATCGCGGAAAACTAGCGTGTTCAAAAGTCAATCGAATATTCCGAAAATTCCATAACAGTGTGGTAACACTCGGCCGTCACAGCGATCTGAACGACTAAATCCATTGTCGTTTACGACACACGGGCACGCCGCCGTGTGCTTTTCGTCGGTCGAATAAACGAGAAGTAATTTTCGACGGTTTCGACTTGTCCGAGACGGCTTTGTGTCCGAATATTATTATTACTCAAAAAAAATTATAATAATAATACGAAGACCAATTAGCCGGAGAAGAAATATGCTCTAAAACTTGATTGGCACAATGTATATACAACTCGTGTATGCGCTACTCTCCTGGCACGGTATTTGGTACCGTCCAATTAAGATTTCTCCGCGGTCCATTCGAGTAGACGACAACGGCTCTCGATTGTATAGACCGGACAAATATTCGCTTTTGTATCCCAAAAATAAAAGATTTAATTAAGTAACCACGCGATTTACCGACATCGCCGAGTCCGTGCGTGTGGAGACCTGCATGGGTAGAAGCTATTTTTGTTGGTCATTTTGAGTATACAAAAACATCATGCCAGTATACGTGTAAAAAAAATCCACCATTCCATTTTTTTCAAACTATTTTAAATAAACAAAAAAAGTGACTCTTTTTATTGTTAAAATGTATATAAAAAACATGTTACTTGGAAAGTATTTTAAATTCAGTGAAAGTACACAGAATTTGTCAATTAAAAGTAAAATTAAAACTTAAAACAACATATAGACAATCGTTCTTTGAAGTTTTTCGTATACGAAGTAATTCAATAAAATAATATTATCATGATGATATTACAGACACGGGGCGACCAATACATTATACACACACACACACACACATGTCGAGTGATGTGTGTACATACGCGTGGCCCTTTAATCGACACTCGATTTTGCAGGGTAGATTCATTAAAAGCAACAAGGGCGAGTAATCCCAAAGGGCCAAACACTCTTAACAGGGATAAAACTGCAATCTCCGTGTTAGAAAAGTTACTGATTGTTTTTTCGTAACGACCACCGACCCGATGTGGGCAGTTTATCTTTTAGTACACAGTGCACGCTGTACACAATTTTTTTTTAACAGGAATAGTACTATCCCACCCACTACGATGTGGGTTTATATGAATTTTTATTTTTAAATTGCTTGATATACCCGAAGTGTCTTAACTGTATTAAATTTCATTCTGGGATGAAATAGTATAAGTTTCCGAAAAAAAATAATAAATATATTTTGTACCTATACAATACTCGTATTATGTTTAGGATATATAAAAATGTTGGTATTAAATGTAATAATTGTTTAATTACTATAATCATATACAAATGATTTAATTTTATATATGTTAGAATGTGTAAAAAATGAATGTAGCTACATCTTCGAAACATAAAAATAGAAGTTGTTATGCATAATGACGAATGTTTTAAAAAAAATAATAATTATTGTTGTTTTCACTTTATTCTAACTCGTTCAAAGTATATTTATATCATATTTTAAATGATTTTTATATTACATTATCTTAGACAAATATCATTACTATATACTCGTATAACTATTTAAAGATACAGGTATATATATATATATAATTAATTTTATTTTTTTTATTTTTATTTTTTCTCGATAACTTTTCGTTCTGAATACTCAGTGGGTATATAAGTATATATTTCTCTCTTTTCTACCATATATTTCAAAAAAAAAAAAAAAAAAAAAACCGTCCGAAATATCGATACTTCACGTTATACTATTATATGGTCAATCGTTACATAAGGTTTATCGTGGAGTTTATAGTAAACATTGTCATATATATATATATACTCGTAGTCTATATACACGTATAGTACTAGCCGTAGGTAGTATATTATATATAAATTAGAGGAGGTTTATTGTTTTCACCGCTGCTCGAGAGCCGCAACATGTCGACCCTTAATAGCCGCCGCCCTCTTAACCCCGTCGGGGCGGTGGCGGTACTTGAAGATAATCTGCTTAATTCGTCGGACGACCCCCGCAAAGCCCCAAATGAGATTATCTCGTTAGACCATCTGATATGCGCGCACACGCGACTGTTGGGTATAACATTATACATATGTATATACGTCTATTGCTGTTTGTAGTCGTATATAAACGCCCACAAACATACGTATATTACACACAGCACGAGGGATTTTTCGGACAATATTCGTATTATTATTTATCGGACCTTTTCACACTTTTCGTCAGTCCGTGATTCGGACCGTCCTCCCTCGGTCATTGTACGCAGGGCCCAAACAATTGTTTGCGCCCCCCCCTCATCCCCCAGTTGGTGGGACAGATGTTTTAATTAATCACGATAAACTTTGCTGGTGACCAGCAACTGCAGGTACGAGTATAACCTAAGCGGTTTAACGGATACAACGGATAAGAGACTTACATACCGGTCGAACTCGAAATTTAGGCGTCGAACCTAACTATAAAGTATAACGTCGAATCCGAACTCAAACCAAACTTTTAGTTTTAATGTTGAACCCAAACCGAACTTTTGGTTTAATGTCGAACAAGAACCGAATTTCGAACTCACACTAGAAATGTTCAAGGGAGTAGTGACGACAAAATAAAACGTAAAAATGTAATGTGCAAAATAAATATATATATATTATATATAATTATACGACCAAAATGTCGTTAGATTAGTTTAGTGGCAAACTCGGAGCCATTCGTCCAAGTTAAAACTTATCCTCAAGTTCGAACTCTTGAAGTTCGGTTTGATTTTTAGAACTTTGAGCTGTTCGACCCACCTATAATAATAACATACATCATAACATAATATTATAGTATTAATAAGAATATTTAAATTCGTATTATATTAAATAGGTTTATGTTTATGAACGAGTTTGATTTTCCCACATTTTCGATTTTAACACTCAAGTAAAAAAATCAATCTTTCCGAAAATCATTTCTAAATTCGCCGCCGTTCCATTTAGCCAAATATTTTTTTTTATTATGATAATTTGAACATTCGTTGTCAACGAAATAATATTATATAATAAATTGTAATAAGTAATTTTTTAAAATATTTAAGTTAGTTATATTTCTCAAAATGCACTGCACGCGTTTCTTCGAATGTTGTTAGATTTCCAACTTTCTATACGTGATTGTTTTATAAAAAAAATCTCGTGGATATTTAGGTAAATTATTCAAATAAATTGTTTAGAAAACAAACTTAAAGGACTGATCAGAAAGACACAACGAGGTAGCCCCTGAAATTGTGTGTAGTACGAAAAGTGCTATGGGTAGTACGAAATTAACAACTGTGTTAATCAAATTAGGCAATTCTACATTTCTAAATATTATAATTTTGATGATAAAAATAAAAAATGCCAATTAAAAAAAAAATAGATTAAATATGTAGAACGAAAATCAGAATATATTTGGGGCTTCAACGAAAATCAGAAATTATATGACACGGCGACGAATTGGGAAATGATTCTTTCAGAAACTCATATTATAAGGGAAATCATTCTAATGACCAAAAATACTAATGATCACTTATTAGACACACTCGTATGACATGATTGCAGCCCACGTAAGTATTTGTACGTAGCCCGATTACATCATGATGCTAGTAAACGGAGAAACTACCACAAAAGGTTTACCCTGATTTGGTACCAGTTAGCTAGGATTAGTAAATTAATACTTTTCATTTTGTATAATATTTATTATAGTACGTAGGTAGTAATTACCTATTGATTGATTAAATTATATACAACATTTTGGTCATTTATAGAAAACACGAAATATAACAAAAACTCTAAAAATACCTCTTCAAAATACCTACAAACTGGAACCGATTTGCTATCAAATAAGCACTTTACTCCACAACTTCTATATCACTCGTTCTACTAGAAAAATATATGCAGGCATAAAAAAAGAACACATCATCTTAAAACTAATATATTCTTCGCTATGCTCAGAATTTAAAATTCAAAATAATACATATAAAAAGTGCTATATATATATAGATAAATTCGATTATTTATAAAATTATCATGTTGACAAATTTGAATGGCGTTATTGAAATTTTATTAAGTTTATCAATTTGTGAAGAATCAGATTCTTTGAAGTAAAATATAAAATGTGTATATAAATGTGTGTATTTCTGTAATAAATGTTATAATAAATTATACACATTCATACTAACGTAGATTTGTACATTGACCACTTGAAATGCCTTATTTACCAGCTACCAATTTGGATCTAATCGGGCTATATTATAAAAAGGCAAATAAAGGTTATTTTGGAGGCAATCGAACTACATACCTACCGTCCGTATTTATATTATTGCCTAAATTGGATTACTTAAAAAGGACTGTTTTCAATCATCTTATAAGCTATTATTAGGTATTGTTATTATTATTATTATTATTATTAATAGTAGTAGTAGTAGTAGTAGTAGTAGTAGTAGTAGTAGTAGCAACTGATATTGTACAACGTGACTTCTGCAGTTCGCATATTATGTAGGTATGACATACCTGAGCGTCGTAATGAACATTTGTAATATTAAAATATAGTAATTTATTTACAGTAGAAACAGAAAAAGAAAACAGGACAATACCTACGTGATTGTGGTAGCAATCGTACAATAATAATCGGTTTTCGGTGGGATTTTTTTTTTTTTCGGGATTTTGCGGTGTGGCGATAATGCGCGCCGTGCAGCAATAATGCGAGTAACTCGAAGACACATCACGGAAAACATAACTTCGATCGGATCGTATATAATAATATGATATATTATTATGACTATTATCTACATACGATAATATATTATTAATAACATGTATCAAACGTAGTGTACCTATATGAAATCGATCCTTTTGTTTTGTATAATATATATAGCCAAGGCTATTTAACGTGCGCTAACAGATTGTTATTTATTGTCGTTTGCAGGTCACGGCGGTGTAAATCAACTGGGCGGAGTGTTCGTAAACGGCCGGCCGTTACCGGACCTGGTCAGGCAAAGGATAGTCGAACTGGCTCACAACGGGACCCGACCGTGCGACATATCCAGACAACTCAGAGTGTCTCACGGATGCGTTTCGAAAATCTTGTCCAGGTAAATAATTACAATCACACATAATAATACGAGAGAACACAATATTAAGATGAATAAATGAAAAAGCGTTGGACTTAATATTCGCTATTATCAACACCAGTCATCGTACAGAAAAATCATGTTTTTTTTTTTTTTTTAATATTTAAACGAATGTACTGTTCAAAAACTCGATATAATATGGGTGGAACGGTGGAAATAAAGAATAAGCACTTCTAAAAAAATATATATATTATTTAATATTTTCAATAAAAATTATTACAAAACTTACATAGTTTAACTTAATGAATAATAGAGTCTATAGGGATGTACAGTGGGAAAATATATATTCAGTACTAATATTGCAGGGCGCGAATTGAAACGAGTGCGTATAACCGCATGGAAAGAAATCCATCGGGATAATATTTTGTACCACATTAAAAAAAAAACAAAAAGGTTCTCGACTTTTGTTCGTTTTCGACTGTACTGCAGCAAACTATAATTTACCACCAGATTAAAAACCTTTTAAATAAACAACATTGCTGACTTTTTATGTTATGATACCAAGGACGATTTCCTTTCTTTTCTGGTGCACATAATTTCGTTTTTTTTTCTTTTTTTTTTATACCAACGTTCAATTCAATATGAAACAATTACCATAGTATACCGGAACCAAGATAATGGATCTACTCTTTCGAGCCTCGACCGCAACCGATGTCCACGAGCTTTTCCCCCGTTTCCGGTTCTTCCTGGGACAATATCGTCCCTGTATAATATATACGTATATGTATTTATTATCATTATTATTATTATTATTTTTTTTTTTTACAAACGTACCCTAATAAAATAGTGGAGATCGTAAAAACCATGTCGCCGCTATTAATTTTTATGTTACTCTCCGGTTCTCTCTCACCCGTACGTTGTATACGCGAATCTTTTTGCCATTTATTTTTTTTTTGTTCGCGGAAACGGGTTACGCGTGCTAGTGTATTACATGCATTATGCATTAAGGCACAAGTGGACTACCGAAAAAAAAAAACATCAAGTACGCAAACTTCATATTGTATCTATATATATATATATAATATATATTATATACATATACATATAACATAATACGTGTATTATTTGTAATAGAATATCACTCGCGATATTCGATTAAAAAAAAAAAAAAGCGTTTTTCATCTATATGATAATATGCCGGAATCGAATACGCCGGGCTATGCGCACATAATATTTTCACATCATTAAACATCCGTTTTAATACTATTCATATTATTTTTTAAATCCTGCAATCGACACAAACGTCGTGTTTTAACTATAATATGTTATAATAGTATGTGGTAATACACATAAAGGGTTTGGATTTTAAAACAAACGTTTTTGTTTTTTGAATCGAGATGAAAAAAAAAATAAAGATTATTTTTGTACATTCATTTGTTTCTATTGTAATTCTTATTTTAAATAAACCTATTTAGTTTTGTTTTTGTTTTTACATAAATGTTTAAATTAATTAATTTAAGCAATTGCATTTATAATTTGGACGCGAATTTTATATTGTTAGGTAACTTTATTTTAATTAAGTATATTTTCATTTTATTATAAAATTTGATATTTTTTTATTTTTATTATTATTATTATTTTCTTTTTTAACGTTTAAATTATTTTTGAATTACCATTATCAATTATAAGCTGAATTTTTCTAAGTATTAACTCATTTCAACTACTATATAATACGCGTATTCTATATAGTATATAATACGTTTTAGTATTTTATAAAAAAAATTATCCAAAATAATATAATATAGTTAATCATTTATTCTGGTAATAAATAATATATACTGTAAATAAACGTTATTTTAAAATTTGAATATATTGTATCCACTTTCTTGAATATTTATTCGCTTTCAAATCCAAAAACCATACCTTAATGTAGGTATATGTATGTGAATTGATAATCGAGCCAAAAAGAATCCAAAAACTCAAATTTATTAACATTCATATAAGTAAGAAAATAAATTGGGCGTTTCATTGAAAAATATTTTTACCTTAAAATGGATTAGTAAATTAGGCTATATTTTGATAGAGAGATCCGGACTACCTATGTCGACTACTTACTTACTGACTTATAAATGTCGATACCAAGGACAAGAATATTGTGTAAAATATACCACAAGTACTATAAAAACATTTTCAATTTATGCGCATATGGGAAACATTAATATTGAATACTGCAAATAGTCTATATTATCTCAGTCCAAATCTTATTATTTTAGATAGTGCAATTATTTATAAATTCAAACGATAACCTGCGGGTTATGATAAATTGTATCCCAGTTTAAGTGTTTGGTGTGAATTTCAGACCGGATGTATTATGTAAATTGAGACCCGAGTTTGTTTAAAACATGCATTCTGGGATACATGTTTAAAATTAATATTTTCCTTCGAATTTTTTTAGATTCAGGACTGACAATATTATGATTATAAAAATGTATTTTTTAAAAAACAATAAATTAAATAAAGAATGTATGGATAAAAATATTAAATTAAAAAAATTTAAATATATGCTGTATGTAAATATAGCTACTTATATTGAATAGGACTTTTAAAGTATTTTTGTAATTCATTTGGCTCCACAGTATCAATGTCTACATTAGTCTACAGTAAAAATGACTACTATTAGTAGTAAAATACTATGTATTTTTTTAGGCCATTTGGTATAGTAAGTAGACAATTTTGAAATTGGACATATTTTTAAGTGAACCGTTTTTAGTAGACAATTGAATAATTTACTATGAAGTCTTCAGAATTTGCAAACCGTTCGTTTTCGTTAATTTGATTTTTAGATTCTGAGCGTAGCGAGGAAGCTAGTGGTTTTAAAATGCTGTTTATTTTTTTTTTCACTGTTAATAAACTTACTACCAGAATGGGCCGAGGAGGATCTTTGACGATAGTATGATATTGATATGAAATCGACTGTAGATAGTACCCTATACATAGCATTTTTCAAATTTCCCAGTAGTTTCCGTTGGGACGAAGAAAAACTTCCAATTATACGATGTGTGTAGTCATATACTGTATACATACATATATAATCTATACATACTATTTATACTATACATAGCTATACATACAGATTACCTACCATACGATGTAGGTGTATATCTTACTTACACCGTATACATACTTATACACTATATTATGTATATTGACATTTTTTTTCATTATATATTGCCATATATAAAGTAAAGAGTTTAAAAAACAACTTTGTAATGTGGTACAGTACTATACAGTATGATAAATTTTAAATTAACTTTTATACGGTGTAAAAGTTATGTATACTTATAAGTTTTGGAAAAAAATTCACTTGGCCCAGGCGTCACATTTAAAACTACCTTTTATACACGGTGTAAAATAAAAGTAAATTTTTAATATAACAAAATAACAAACAAAATTGTCATAATTACCTACTTTTTTTAAATAATATTATACCGAAGCTCCCCTCAGAATCGCTTTTATCGAACACAATGATTTATCATTGCATTCAAATATAAAATAACAAACTTCATCTTGTCCCAGGACTGAAGCGACAATGCACCGACTTCCCCTACATATATCGTACCTAACGTGCGAAGTGCTTCCCGGGCTTTTTTTTTATATTTTGGCATCTTTACATGATATAATTATTCAACTGATAATAATTCCCGCACAGTCAAATAAGTTTCAAATTTAAAGTTTTTATCATATATATACCATATATATGAACCAATATTAATATGATATCACAAGTCTGAATAAAGGAAAGGAAAATATTAATTTTGAAAAAATATCCCAAGTCACAGTAATTCAAATAGCCTTATGATCGTGACCTTTTTTTGAGACGCAATTTACATATACGTATAATAATATACTCGTCGCCCTGCAGTTATAAACCGTTTTGGAGGTAGGTATACTCGCTATCATATCATACTATATATTATTATAACGCACTGGCTCAAAGGTCATAGTACGTATAGACATTTCGCCAAAACAGACCACATTTTGGGCCGGACCTGACCAAAGGGCCTAAGTCCAAAAATACAAATAAACTTCTATAAAGTTTTAATTCCACGTTCTGCGTGTATCATAGTTGGGAAAATAGAGTTTCTTGAAAAAAAAATCAACACCGTCACCGCACATCGGAGTGCGCATAATATAATATTATATTATAATACTGCAGCAGCAGCGGCGGCGGTCTCTCATTCGATCCGTTCCTTTCACCAGCAGCTAAATAATATCCCTCTCGACGCAAGTTTTAATAACATTAACCGCGGTGGCGCGCGCGTGTATATCATATCCGCGCGGCGGCGTCTGGGAAATGTCACTACCCCGCGGTCGCGCGCGCGCGCGTGCCCCGACTAAGTGCAAAATTGAGTTAGCCGCACACACGCGGTAGTTTTAGTTCGGTCGGCAAAGCAGACCAATAATAAAAATAATATAATATTATATATTTATATATATATATATATATATGTGTGTGTGTGTGTGTGTGTGTGTGTGTCGAAATTATTATTAGGGTCGGAGGCGACGGCAAAAACATAACCGTGAAAAATTTTCTCGTCATCCGAACAATATAATAATATGATACAGTCGCTCGATTATATGATTTCTAACCCATGCAAAGGGTTACGATGTAGTATACGGAGACCGTGGGTGTGAATTCGGTCACATTTTCCAGCGTCCGACGTTCGATGGGGTCGATCTAACGTAAAAAATAATTTTATTCGAAAACTGCTGTTGTAGCAATCATACAATCATATATCCTATGTATTATAATATGTACGATGTACCCACTGTGTTACTCTGTCGAATCATAATGAAACAAATATATTTAAAAAACCGTACAACTACATTATTAAAGTAAATCGTATGCGCGATTTGACCACGGACGCAATTGTCGGGTGGGGGGTCAACGGAAAAACATTCCCTCATGGAGAATTATTCGACAATAGATTATCGCTAAAACCCTGTAGCGAGTATAAAAATATTGTCATTTATCTAAGCTTGTACCTCACCCTCCCCCCTATTAAATTTACCCTATCTTCACATATTTTACGACACATAATATCAGGAACAAAAACTCTAAACAAAATTTGCATAGAAATACAAAGGGAAAACATCCGACGTGTACCGACGGATGCTTAAACTACATCATTACACATGAACCGACAAAATATACATGAAATATAATTTGCTCTGGAATATATAGAAAAACACATATTATAGAAAATTTTCATTAAAAATGTGTCTATACCTTGCGTCAGTATAAAAAATATGAGAAGTATATTTCTGTAACAAAGTACACTTTTCAGAATTGTCGGTAATTAAGAAAAAGAAACTGTTTAAAATGTATCAATTAAATATAAAAGTTCCATTTTAATTTTATATATATTTTTCCATATGTTAAAATATAAGTTTTGTGCTATAAATGCTCAATACCAAATCGAAATATGTGATTTAAAATATATTAGATAGTTAGTTATGGAATTACTAGGAGGTTTAATTGATTTAATCAAATTAGTAAAAATATTACGTTTGTTTAATAAAATAAAATTGGTTCTAACTTTAATAACATATTATAATATATTATTATATTGTAATCGATATAACTGAAACGCCCGTTCATATTCACAAGTAATAAATTACATGTTTAAATAAAAAATAAACACAAGTTTATAAAATTAATAAAATGTCTGGTAACACTCATTCTAGACTATAAAATATGTAATTGATAATGTTATATATATATATATATATATATTTTATAAATTAGTTGAATTCAATTAAATCGATGAATAGATTTTAAACTTATTTTTAACACATATTGATATAATTTTGTTTCTATTATAAGTTTTCGGTATAATTTTTATATTTAATCCGTTTCGTTTTTTTATTGTATTTTCTGGTTTCCTTTTTTTAATAACGTTTTGTATTTCCGATTTAAGTACAATTTGTCTACATAACTACAGGTCCGAAATGATCCAATGAACATAGTACCTGACGATTGATGTACTTACGCGTAACGCTACACGATTCCCCGCGCGGAAAACGTATATAACCGATGTTGTAGTCAGCAGTGAGTGGGAGACATCAGACAACTAATCACTCCGAGCGGGTCCGAGAATTTATATTTTCGGTACAATAATATGTTTGTATTTATATGTATTTTCATATACATATACATTTAATAAAACCTCAACTCTTATTGTGATTCGTATACACCGTAGATCGTATATTATATTATATTTTTGACTGCCGTGATTTTGGCTCAGGTGTAGACATTGACAAACTGCCGTATACTATAAATACCACTTTAGATACGGAGATTTTGGGGTCGAAAAAATACACCGCTTTCGAAACACTGTTCTAATTTAACGACTCGTTTGTTCCAATTAAGCTGCTCTAAACTTTGCGTTTTTAATGCGTCGAGACAATATTGTCAACGCGATCACTGTGGCGTGTTAATTGAACCGTTTTAAGTTCGCTAAGTTTTTTTTTTTACGAATATTGCCTCTTTTTAAAAGCATAATTTTTTAAAAAAATATTTACGCTAAACAGCGACGGTGATATTATAACATTTAACCGCGTTCCACGCCCGGCATGCAAATACTTTTCGGCGTCGTTTTTAAAAGCACCGGAAACAATAGTCGGACCTACATGAATAGACTAAAATCTGCATTTTCTATATTATGAAACGTGGAAAGGACGAAAAAAAAAAAATTACAATCTTCCGAACACAATGATAATATATAATGTTATGTGTGTATAATATTATCACTATAATAAATAATCACAAGCTCCTTTGTTTTAAACGGGATCGTGTCCCGGAAGTAGGGCATCTTCATATGCATATAATGACCAACGGTCATTTTCCATATCCCCGTGATGACCATACCACCATTGCGGGTAAAAAGGCCTTTCATATGGTAAAAAGGACATTGTTTTTGTTGCACTCGGAGGTGTGCCTTTTACAGAAAACCAAATGATGATCACGAATTTAAAATTCGCTCATAATATTAATAATAATAATAATAGTAATAACAACAATAACTATATCAAATATATTGAATGTTCAAATATTCACTTTATTTTCAGATATTACGAAACTGGAAGTTTCAAAGCCGGAGTGATCGGCGGTAGTAAACCTAAGGTAGCCACGGCACCCGTTGTAGATTCCATAGCGAACTACAAGCGAGAAAATCCAACAATGTTTGCTTGGGAAATACGAGACAGACTATTAGCAGAAGGTGTTTGTACTCAAGACAACGTACCCAGTGTTTCTTCAATCAACCGGTAAGTGACATTAATTATTGCATTATAATTTATAAAAAAAACATATATACACTCCATTATGTAATATTATAAAGTATAATAAAGTAAAAAAATTAACCCGTAAATCATAAATTATAGATATATATATATATACATATATATATTTTTTTTTAATAACGCTAATAATATAATAGCCCATATTCCCGGTATCGTTTGTGTTATATCCTATATTTTTAACTCAACAACTTGTTTGATTAAGATAAAGACCACTGAGTTATTACAGTAACTTGATCGAGGGGCCATTAGAGATTACATGATTAGATGGTGATAGAAAGCAATAACAATAAAAAGGGTGTAACGCCCAGGGATTGGAATATGAACAAGGGGGCTGGTAGTGTATGTTTTTATTAATCGCAAAGTAGTAGAAGCGACTGCACCCATGGGATTAGTCGACGTTTTAATAAAACTCCTTGCTTATATATATATAAGTGTGTGTGTATACAGTTACTATATACTAAAACTACAGTATTTTATACCGAATATAGGTATAGTACCCAACGAAACTTTTAACTTTCAATGTCCGACATGGTTCTACGATTTTTCGTTTAGGTTCATTTCCGTCCGATTTGTAATGCAAATATCTATATGACGTAGTTGTAGGGTATTACAAGGAATGGGTGTTGTATATAGGTGTGAACAAATCAAACATGGATTCTTAAAATTCGTTATGGATCAAAGAAGGACCTAGAGAGAAAACGACAACGAGCAATTACGTAATAGTTTCTCGCGGCGTTGAGAAATATCTAATTCAAATTACTGATAATATCTATAACTACCTATACCTATATATTATTATTGTATAACATACATATTATAATATAATAAAATAAATATTATTTGTGCACAAAATTCCGTTCGATTTGTTAGAAATGTTTGAAATGTTAGCATTTGAACATTTTTCGACCAGCCACACGTGCGGTGTAGGTATTAATATATTTTTATTACTTTTGATTCAAAAATTCTCGCTACACGTACAATTTATAATATTTTACTTATAAAATAACATTAAACTTGCTTCTAAAATTAAAAATACGTGCACAAACCGTCTACTTATATTTTATACACATATAGGTATAGCTAAAAATGATAAAAATTCGCACTTTTCATTACTTATTATACAACGGTAATCTTACCGATTTCCTATTGCATTTAAAATATTATCTCATTATTAGGTACTAAAAATGAATACTTAACGAAATCACACTGTACTTATTACACTTATTATATAATATTTGTGTTATATGTTTATAGGTATAATGACATACGCCCAATCAAGTATAAAAATACACGTAAAAAAACACCCCTTGTAATCCGATACATATGATAAATGTTCGAGGACACCGACGTCTGTATTTAAAATATTCATCGTTCGGCATAAAAATAATAATACGAAAACCCCGACTAGACCCTTGAACGTCAAATAATACACAACACATTACAACGTTTAAGCTTCACTAAACTCGCATTGTTATCGATCATCGTCGTTGTCGTGTGTATGCACGTATGCTCGTATATATCTGGTCGTCCGAGGCTGTTAATCATCGACGGCCAGTCGAAACAGAAAGACCGGAGGCACACATCTGTTGTATTGCGAAAATCATCGGGTCGTGTTATTATTATTAATATCATTATCTTCATAAAGTCGCCCCGGAAACGCGCAACCTGTTGTGTATATATACGCGTTTTTCACACCCTCACGCTGGATACGAGTGAGGTCTTTTTATTCGGCGTGCTCCCCGAGTGAGTGTATATATATATATATATATATATATATATATTATACACATCGTACGGCGATTTATCATTTCCGTACGATCGAGTCGAAAAAGGCTAATCCGAAAACGATAACACTCGTGTGCACACGGTCGTGATGACTCGATGACTCAATGACCCGCCACCGTCCTTTACGTTTCCAACGCATTTAACACGGCGGCGCACCGTCTGAAAATCACATTTCACAGTGGCGAGTTTCACTGCAGTGGCGTGTTCAAATCGAGCGCGAACGTTCGAGTCAAAATATAAACGTGTACGCTACTTAACGCTAACACGGCTGGCTTTTAGAACGAACGGATTTCTACATCAAATCTTTTTGAAATAGACTGTTTTTGTGTATTTTTTTTTTTAGCGTTTTCAATAGGTAGTAGTTTGTTACTTAGACTAAAGCAACATTAATTCTATGCACTCGGTTATTCACGAAGGAAATAAAAAATGTTCTACCACTCACTGAATTACCCCCCTCAACAATTTCAAAAAATCACGATAGAACCATTTCGTTCTAATAAGGCAGTTAAATACTCCGATAACGAATCTTATCAATGAGTATTGATATCACGGTCTGTCGTATATATTTATATGAGGAATTTCGTCACTAATACGATCCAAAAGTAGACAGGAACATAAATAGAAATGGGAAAAGAATACTTTTGTTGAACGTCGTTGTACAATACGAGTATATATTTTATATATATACACGCGCACACGGCAATATTATAGCAGTGAAAAGAGACGTGCGCTGCAGGATTCTTTGCGATATCGATCTCACCCTTCTTTTTTTTCTCCCGACCCTTTAAGCAACCGTATACACCCCCATCGCCATCTCCTCCGACCAAGTCACTTTTCTCAACCTCCTCCTAGACACACACACGCACACACATTATCTGTATACATATATATACCACACCACCCCGTCGCCATTCGTTCTGAGACCGGAAAACCATGGAAAATTTTACCCTTTTACAGTTTTTTTGGTGTTCGGCGCCACGATGGAATCACTGCGCCTATACAACCAGTCACGTATACATATAACAGCCAAATCACGCTAACCTCTATAAAACGATCAATTATCTTCCAAAAAACCTTTATAAATCAAAAAAATTAACTTGCATCAATGTTCTAAACAAATTTAATTGTATTCTGCAAATAACATTTTAAGCACTTATCCTTGTAAAAAATCTATTTAGCCATATGCTTAATGTTTACATTTTATTTTCCGTTAAACGTTCAAAAGATTTTAGATATGTTAAGTCAAAATTCTTGTTGTTCGATATCCATAGCTCAAAACTTCGATAATTCGCAAACTTGATATCTTTTCGCTATTCCTTGGAAATTCGAGTTATCGAAATCCAGTATTATATGTATATATTTATGTACACACACGAACGTTATGCGTGTTTCGCTAGTTATTTCCTCCGGGTTTCGTTACTCAGTAAACGACACCATGTCTATAATGACGACCGACTTGTGGTCGAGATAATAATCTACCCCAAAAACCCTCCCACTGGCCGCGTACGTAAAAACCTGACGACAACGACGGTTTTATTAAATGTGACAAATTGGCCGAGGGAGGACCGGGCGCGCCATAAGTGCGGTATAATATTATATAGGGATCCGAAGATGTTATCTATGCATCACATATGTCGGATATGTAGCATAGTCTCTCGGCGATCGCACGTGCACGATGAAATAGTATCCGATGACAAAGTAACGCGAAAATTTAATTACCGAGTACATTATTCTCGCGAATAAAATATCGATCGATAATATTACAATAATATATTGTCTCGTCGTGAGACGCAGTATATATCTCAATATTACAGTTGTATCGGTTTTGTTAGGCGTTTCGTATAATATTCGTTTCATACACGAAAACTGGACATTATTAATATATAAGTATATATATATACGTACAAAACTGGAGGGGAATGGAATAAAACACACGTAAGCACAATGGCGTTCTCCAATTTTCCCCTCCCATGTCCTCAGGAAAACCGCAGATTTGCCACGGTAAACTGAATCCGCGTCATGCTAAACACTTTAACAACACTATATAACCACAAACGTCACACCACAAAATGTGTCCTATAGTGTCGCAATAATATGGCTGAACGAGTATATAATAATATGCAGTTGAAGTATTAAATTTTGTTCTAATGTCGTACACTCGTTTACGCGTACATCCAGACGTGTGTACTTATATGCACAGTTTTCATATACATTTTAAATATTGATCCTTTGAATTTGCAACGCACTGTGAATAATAATAATTGTACGTTAATGCACAAAATCCTATAGACCATAAATATTATTCATGAACCATATGAAAATCTTGCATTTTGTTTTAATATTCAAATGTTTATATGTATACCTATATACTTAAGATAATAATAACTTTTAATAGTTCCTTCATTTCCGTCTTTAAACATAACACAATAACATAATACCGATATTATGTTATATCATTGAAAACTCATTTCTCCTACTTCCGCGTATAAATATCTGTTTAATATTATGTCAAACTTGATAAATTGGAATATGGATTGAAATAGGTATGCGATGAATTTTATTAGATTTTACGCGTATCGAATAAATGTTAAGAAGAATGCGAAACGTTGAAAGTTATTGCCGTTCGATCAATACACGAGTAATAGACCTAATACACGATACTGAAAAACGAAGAAAATAGAAATGGATTTCCAACACTTGTTCCGAAAACGTTTTATTCTCTGTTCACGATATACGATTAAAAAAAAAAAAAATACTTGAAAAATGTGTCTTATTCTTACAGTTGTGAAATACAATTAAAAAAAATTATTGGGTTCGCTTTTTTTTTTTCGAGAGGAACGCGATTTTTTTGACAAGTTAAAAACAAAAAAAAAAAAAAAAAAAAGGCAATTTTTACTACCGACGTATAACGAATAAGAGAGAGGGTCGGGTATTATACAGATGTAATTTTCCATATGAAGTACCTACGTATAATGTACTGCCGAGTACGACAACGGTGTGTAATACGGGTCTGTCTCTGGTGGCTTATATAGTGGTGGAATAACGACGGCGACGGCGAGGGGTCGCACACCCCTTACGATAATCATAATAATATAACGGCAATAATATTCCACCCCGACGTCGTGTATCCGGCCAATCGGACGTGGCAAATACCATTAAAACGGGACCAATCGCATCGCATACCGTTCTATAATATATACTTCAACGGCATTATTTTTATTATTATCATTATTATTATTATTATTATTATTATTATTATTATTATTATTATTATTACTATTAGGTATTATTGCCGTAGTTTAAAAGTCCTCCGCGAATACATAATGTACACTAGTCGCGTACTACCGTGGTACTGGTTCCAAAAACTAAACGTTTGATATACCATAATATTCTATATTATATATCATACACTCGATCCGACGGGTAAGTCTCTTGTATAATAATTTTATCATTTGTACGTTCGTTTTTCAAAGTTCGGGTGTGACACAATACCATTTAATAATATAATGATTATATAACAGTAAACAAGATTATTGACTTTCAAACCAAAAAATAATTAAATATTTTTTCACCTATTGATATTATATTCTTAAAAACCAATTAATGCAGGCACGTAGGAATTTATTCAACTTTTTACGTTATATTACTATAGATACTTGTATATATATATATATATATTTATAGTTTCACGAAAGTGGGGTTGGAGAGCCACTACCCCTGAATTCTCTAAAAAAAAAAAAAATTATGATGAAACTGTTCATAAAATCGTTATTAGATAATATATAACATAGACTATTAATCGAAATTACAAAATCAATTTTAATTTTAAGAAAAGTATAATAGATGGAACCTATTACTCAAATAATAAAAAAATGTTAACTGAAATAAGTCATGTTATATTAAACAAACAATAGTTTCATCTCGTTAAGTTTAAAGTTAAAACGGAAAATAATATTAACTAAACTTGGTCAATAAAATTAATTTTTATTTAGGAAATAAAAATTATCCTACATCCACAATCATTCATATAATCTATCTATGTTATGAAATTTAAAAGATTCATATAATATATATTATCATACTTAGCCTAACTTAACCTATTACTATTATTATTACTATGAAGCATTCTATATCACCATCCATATATATTAACATTAAAATTAGTATACAAACTAATTATGATTAAATTTGGATTTCAATTAAGATATGTGTATTAGTTGGATGGGATTCACTAATGTAACTGGATGACAAAAAAATTAACCATACAAATATTAGTTAATATAATTAAAATATAAACCAGTTAAGTTAGTTTATCAAAAACAAAAAATATAACTAAATAGTTAAGTAAAACTGCAGGTAAAAAAAAGATTAATTTTTTAACTAGTTTATACCCACTTTTGCTGTATAAGAAGAATACAATTAAATTAGAAACATACAATATACATACCTACATATTTATAAAATAGTACCTACTTAGGTATCGTATCTAAGTTTATAAAAAAATATCGTAAAAATTGTGGGTTAAGATTAAAAATTAAAATTCTGAGATCCAAGAGGCACGAAATAGTCTATTTATTAAAAATATCCAAAACTATGGAAAAATCCTGTAAATAAGTACACTTAATTTAATCCGAAAAATATCGTTTACCAGGTATAACATTACTCACATAGTTCAATGATCATTTAAGACGATAATATGAAAACCCTAGAAGTTTATAGCCCTAGTAACAACAAGTTTTCAAAACGCCTGTAATATTTTAATTTTTGTACCGCAAGAGCCCTATCCTTACAGTGACACGATATTATTATTATTGGATCGTTCGAAATAATAATTAAAATCGATTTGAAACCGACAAATCCGAAAAAAGCGCATCGATTTAACTGTGAAAATAAATATTTCGTTTGTTTTTATTTTTTTTTCTTTCTTTTTTTACTTTGTTTGGTTTGAGATAATCGCCTAACCGGAAAACCAATTAACCCAGTTTTAGTTTGCATCCTAATTATTGTCAATCAACTGTCGCACAAACCAAACACGGGTAAAGGTATTATAGGCGTCACCGATTTCTAAATCGCTCGATAAAATATATTTATCCATAATGAACGTTGTCATTGTCGTCGTCAGATAACGTGTACGAGTATTTGGTCACAGACAAATGAATCTAGGGCATAATAATAATATGTCGGAGCAAAACATTCGTTATAATATTATTTCAGTGATTCCTTTTAAATGTTATTATTATCCATATAATGTGGTATAATAATAATAATTAATAACAGTCGTATAATGAACAAATGCGGTTAATTATTACAAACAAAAGTATTTAAACATAAAACTTGGATTTCAACACAGAATAATATCCATAAGATTAATGTTAATTTAAACCATATTTTCGGTAATACATAAAAGATAAACGCATATTATGTTAAAACATAAATGGTGATACTATACAGTACCTATACTGATATATGGATTTACAGTTATTTGTTTAACTTTTTTATACCTGAATAATGTTGTAAATAATTACGTTCAATAGGACTATTTGAAAATTGACTGTTGATCCGCAACGTCGTAATTTATGTACTAAACATAGAATTCAATTTAACGCGTTCTTAATTTATTCCTAAATATTCATTATACGTCAGTGTAAACAACATATAAAAATATATCGTGATTTTTAGTAAAACGATCTTCACGCAGGGTAATTAAGGAAAAGAAAAAAAGCGCTTGAAAGTTTAGTCGAATCTTATAAAGCATGACGGTGGTGAAGTACATCTATTTAACATAATAATATAATGCATAAGATTATGGAATACTAATTAAAATTGGAAACGATTTCTACGTTACGTAAGCGTATAGATATGCCTTGCTGTATACAAAAATATGTGTAAAGAGAGATTTATCAATGTTTTATGATAATCACATAGACTTAATTTTTGAGACTTCTAAAAATTACCAAAAATATTAATAAATTCAATAATTTTTAATTTAAATAAATACAAAGTTAATGATACTATATTATAACTAGGTATATATTACAGTATATATTATCTCAAAATATTTGTAAATCAATTTGGTTTTTGCGCTAAAATGTCTAAAACACTTTGGTAAACTGAATGATTTTCATCGAAAACAATGATTTATCATTGTTTTAAAATTCTAAATACATAATGAAACTTCTAAGACATCGTCCATCCAAGTGCCTTCTTAGATTTTTTTAAACATTTAACTCCAACCAATTGCGTAAATACTAAAATATATTTTTTTAAAAGCAAAATTAACAAAACGATTTTTCCTTCTTGTAGATATTTTTGACCTATAATATAGTTATATACCAGAAATTTTAGTCATGTCATATGACATGTTTCCAGTACATGTGGAAAATCTTGTTGCATCGATTTATTTTTAACGTCAGCCAGCGGTTATCCGGTGATTTGTGAGTATACGAGTATGCGATGGTATTAAATGTCGTCGTCACCCCAAGTCAAAATATCGGAAAAATAAACCCCCTCACCACCGTTTGCGTCCCGACGGCAAATCGTTATGCGTGTTAGATCGTGCGTTTCGAGAGGCTTTTCTCGGGCGAAACGTGCGCACCGGCTTTCCGGCTACAAGTGAAACGTTTTACTGAAGTCTGCGCGCGCGTCACCGGCGTATAATATGCCATCACACATAATATACTATAGAAACCACGGTCGATGATCACTGTACAAACGTCTTTGGAATTTGGATAATAAAGTATGCGCACGTTATATGATATGCATTGTAATAATATATCGATGGGTTAGGATACCGATTAGGATCCCGTGTCTTTTGAAATATTATCTTTCAAGAGAAAACTTTTCGTTTTCTTTATTAATGGGTCTACAAATCTCATTTTAAGTGTATATAAATTATATAAATATATTTCGATTTTTTGAAAAACATTTCGTTTTGAACCCTTTCACGTAAGTACTGTAAGTCAACAATATACACAGTGTTTCTCGTGCATACCACATTATAAACACACAAATTTAAACGCACCCAGTTCTACAGGGACGTGCGTGTGCATCTGCCCAAAGACTCCCCGCTGATCATTGTGTGCGCAACTCTCCGGACAGTCGGTTTGACTTATGCGTTTTTATGTGTTTGTGTGTGAATATACATATAAATGTGTGTGTGTGTGTGTGTGTGTGTGTGTGTATTGACGACGACGGCAACCGGCTTCACTCCATCAATGCGCCATTTGCACAATATATATAAAATATACGGTTCATACAATAACCATAAAAGGGACGTGTGCCCCCCTCTTGACGGACCCTATTTTTTGCACAGGCACACTGCTGAAGTTTATTATTGTTATTATTATTATACACCCGATGAACATGTTTACCCCGCGAAAACCTTGTCCGCGAAAATCATTGATACTCATCGTATGTAACTGCACACAGCTCTCGAGATCGTACCTACTCCGGCCGCACATAATATTATTTCTATTTCTATCGGAGGGATATATATTAATATAAACGCTCATCATGTCTCGAATAGAAACATTGAATAATATCGTGTCCGATATACTAAATGAATAACGAATTTTTTTCTCAAATATTTCTATCCACCACACAGAAATCGTAGAGCTCGACTATTATTCGTTAAAATTGTATTAAATATTTCTCTTACTCGTATATATTTACTAGATAGTCATTATATCAATTAGTTCATAATAACTATATTGTTATGTTGTTTTAATATAATTCGTTTGAATTATATATACCTAGTAGGTAATAGGCTATTTTTATTTTAGTTATAAAAAAAAAAATTTACTAATATTTCCGGCTTATAATAATTATTTGCTACTGCAATAATGTTATTTCTCAACGATTTCGTAACGCGTTAAAAACATTATATTCTAACCATATTATTATTATTATTATTATTATTTTAATACCGATTATGAAACGCTACTGCAACAGTTTATAATATAATAATACTATTGTATAAAATTTTAATTTTTAAACAGTCTATCTGCGGGTATCTCAATACAGGTATATGATAATATATGAATGAAAATAAACACCGAGGTTAGTCTATGTTTACCATTAATTCATTAGCTGTGCAAACAATTAAATGTTTATCGAGGGGTGATTTTGTGTTATTGTTTTTTTCGACTACATTACCTGTTGACACGTCCGGTCACGCGTTATTTTCTGTCAATAGACAAACAGAGAAGTGACTCTGCAGCGTTTAATTCCGAGCATTTTGTTTACCAGCCCGTGACAATTTTTGGGGAAAATTGGTGTATATAGTTGAATAATAATGATTGTCAAAAACAAAAGTCAAAACAGGCCATTGTCTGTCCCTGTCGACCACACACGGTAAATGGATACACTGAATAATAATGATAACAATAATGACGAAAATAATACAAACGTACAGTCCCGCGGTCGACTAGTTTTTTAAAAGGCAAAAGCAATAGCATATATATATATATATATATGGATATGATATACAATTATTATTATTATTATTATTATTATTACCGCATTAATAATCGCTGCCGAATTTAAAGAATATTTTCGACATTCGAACAAAACAATGGATCAGGGGACATGCATTAAATTCGCTGTCAATCGGAATGTATATACGAGAAAAATTGCGGCTTTTGTCTCAACGCGCGCGCGGTACGATGGGGTCGCGCGACCGCCGCCACGCCGAAAGACCGTAATAAATTTGCGGGACGATGATTAATGCGAATCGTTACAGTATTAAAAACTAGTTTGGGAAAAAGTACTCGCGGGAAGAGAGGGCACGTGCACGTCGCCGGGCTGGGCACGTGCGTCGAACTTCCTGGACTTATGACAATTACCATAACTGTTATTGCGTTAAGTTATTAATCTACTGGATGGGCTGTCGCACCCCTTAGCTCGGGTTTTTTTTTTAAATAAAATAAATATATATACATATACATCGTAAGTCATCGAATAGCTATTCTTTTCCGCTGTTTCTCTTTCTGTCATTCTGTCCGTTTCCCTCCCACTATCAGTCTCTCCGTCAGAGTGCACTATATTATAGTGTATAAACTGGAAACGCGTAAAACGCAAACGATACGGTGCGGAACATCGTCCAATCAAAGTGCGGGCGCACGTATATATAGCGCAAGCACACCTACCTATACACTTTTCGTTGCGGCGGGGAAAACGCAATTCGGCACTTAGAAAACTTTTGGCCGCGCACAGAAGGAGTTGCTGCGTCAAAAAGTACGCATTGTACATTGTGTTTCCACGGGGCTTTTTGGACAAACGGACCGCGAAGCTTTTAATATAGTTATGCGCGCGTATTGTGTGCCGAGCGTAACTTTTGGCCTAAGTTTTAAAGTTGCTGGCGGTCCCTGAGGAGCAGTGTAGTTTCACCGGCTGCTTTTTATAATACACACGCCACCGTATAGTACAACCCGATCCCTGCAGTGGCGACTATTATATTGGGTACTATCGTATATTCCGTGTGTCTCGCACAAGTTTCTGTGCTCTCACCCCCGCAATTACGATGATAATAATAATAATGTTTTCCGAACCGTTAAATATAGGGCTGTTTGTTAATTACACCAACTCGGTTTCACAACCGTTTTAACCCGTCGTGATTTTCGCAGGATCGTCCGAAACAAGGCGGCCGAGAAGGCGAAACACGTACACAACCAGCAGCAGAACCAACACCACCAACAGAACAGCAATAGCAACGGTAGCACTGGTCCACCGAATCAACATCATCAGCAGCAACAGCAGCAGCAACAACAGCAGCAACAACAAGGCCCCGTGTCGGTGATCGCCCACGCTCCCGCCCCGCAACAGTCCGCTGTCGTCGGCGGCGGTGGAGGTGGTGGTCACCTCCACGACCGATACAGCATTAACGGTATACTCGGTATACCACAGCACGACCCCAACGGTAACGTGACCACGGCCAAACGGAAACGTGATCTGGACCACCACCACCATCACCAACAACACCAGAACCATCATCACACGGGTAAAGATACAATATATTCTTCTAGTCTTCTGCCTACTCTCACAATTATTTCTCACACCTTCTTCCCTTATAACAAGCCAACTTCATATCACATTGATTAACCTAATTTTCGATCTTTATATTCCCTCCTTGAATACATGTCTCATCTACCTTAATATTCTTATTTCTCATACAATAATATTTTGTTATATCTTCTTATCTACTACAAAAAATTTTGATCTACGTACATTATTCAGGCCTCACCACTGCCCTAGAAAATTAAACTTTTAGCTTAATTATGATCCTTTTTTTTTACAAAATATTACAAAATATACATGACGTTTCTCTCCACTTCATCCACCCACACTTAATACTGTAATATACATGTTTATCAAAGCTATCATTCTGCTATAAAACATATACTAAACACTTACGCTTCTAAACCTCACCAACTTTATCATCACTCATCTTTATTACTTAAACATTCGACGCATAAAAACTAAACCCTTCGGTTGTCCATTTACGTTTAGGTTTAATTAAATTTTACTCTAATCGTCTACAAAACCATGACCTGCACTAACACTCTCATGACCATAATACATTTTGTCAAATCCCCCTACAAATTTAGGTGTAGACCTAGAATTCTAGATTAATCAACCAATCGTCATCAGTTTAGTCGGAACGCCAACCTAAACGGTCACAAATCTCTCGGCAAACCATCTCGCTTTTTTATCCATAATACATTATAAACATCTCGCTTATTTTTTAATATTATACCGTAACCACGTTTTATGGTCGGTCGCCCCGTCACGGTAGAGCCTGAGTGGGGAGAGCGATGTATATTTTTCCGGACGCATTTTTAGCGGAAAGAAGTAATACGGTGTAGTATAGTGTCGGCGTAAAAGGACGAGAACGATGACGATGACGACGACGACGACGACGACGATGACGATGACGACAAGGGGGATACCGAAAAGTTCTACAAGCTATATTGTTACCTAGCAACGCTCCATTACACCGCCATAGTTGTCCGGCCCGCGCCGTCCCTTCGGGAGAGGGCGACATCCTTCGAAAGCTTTTACTTCACTCTCTCCTCCTATATCCATCCTTATCCACCCCCTATCCCTCACTCAACCTCTACCGTCTTCCTTTTCTATATAAGAGTGTGTGTGTGTACATTTTCCGATAAGTTTATACCGTTGCCGTCGCCGCCGCCACCACTGCCATGCAACTATACTACCGCCCGGTCGACCGTTTCGAACATATATTCCATCGCTGCCAGTGGAAGCAGAAAACTACTTTCCGCCCAAGTGCGTTGCCACCGCGTCGGAAAAGTCTTTGGCGTTATTACTACTATGCTGTAGCGCCTCCACTGTTCGTCCCCAGTGTTAGAAACAGAATAAAACGGAGGGGAAATAGATGTCTAAGCTGCACCGCCACCTTACCTACTTAAAACACCCATACTATATATACCTCGTATAGTTTTCTTCTTCGAGTTTTCGGGTTTTTCTTTTTTTATTATATTTTTTCCGGTACTATCCAAGATCAAAATATCATTTACCAAATAATTAGTTCTTCAGAATTTTGATGAAAAGAAAGATACAGCTAGCTGTATAACAATCTCTACAATTATTTGATTATATTTTGATTTATTAATGAATATTTGAAGATTCGAGATAATAAGTATTGTAATTAAATTATAAAATGTATTTAATAAAAATAATGGAGGAACAGCACATTATAGATTTTAAATTATTTTTAAAAATACTGATATTTGACGATCCGAATTGTCTTTGGATTTGAACACTCGTTAAAATAAAGTACCATAAAACTTCAAACATTTCTGTTATACGTATATCATTGAAAATCAAATTACATAGTTGATACTTTAAAACGGATTCGAGCAAAAGGAAAATCGTGCTCGACAATATTGTGTTTGTTTCAATCCACATAGATTTGTGGAATAATTTTAGGGTATAAAACGTGGGCTGAATATTATTTTCAAATGGCACCTCAGGCATCTTCTTTGAATTATTTTCCTTTAGAAGATACGTGTAGGAAAACTGCAAATTGAATAGCTGAATGAAAAGCCATTCACCCTGTCCAGGTATCCGTGTAAAGGGTTTTCTCTTTCATATCATTCCTTTCCTTTCGGCGCATTAGACTCACTTTGTACTGCGATACGCCATCGATATTGAAAAGGTCCTTTATACGCTTATATATATATATATATATATATATATACACTCACCCTTGCACTTTCAGAAACTTTGACAAACTTAAAATGCCTTTTGTCTTCGTCAATCCTTTCACGGTCCATGTATATATCTATATATAAAACAGTCTTTTGTCTATATTTTATTGTTATTAATATAGTATGTAATTACGTATATCAATAGCAACGAGACAAAAATATATATAAATATATTCTCAATATATTTTTAAAAACAGACTTCTAAAAATCATTTAAAATCGATAGTGTCATGTCCGATCAATCGTTTTCAATGTAAACCCTTTTTTCGAAACAAAAATATTCTATGGGAATTTTTACGTTATGTTTAATAGTGATTCTACAAAGGACAAAAATCATAGTTTTATCTACACAAAGCCGGTTAGATATTTTATACAATCCCCCTATTAAAATACTGAAACATATATAGGATGGGTTGTATACACAGTAAAAGTTATTTAATTTTCATTAAATTTGAAATTTAACAACACATTGAATATACAGCATATTAAACGTATGTATGTACAGTGAAATTTCGAGAATCTACCAATCTATTCGACATTATTATAAATAAGATTCAAAGCGAATTCCGTAAAAATGTATTTGTCGTATTCAAACTATTGCGCGCATACAATCGTTCCGTGCAAATCATATAACGTAATTAACAACCATCATTTTATTTTATTTTTTTAAGAAAAAAAACACAGAAACCTATTACATTTATTTGGAAAATAAAAATACGTCGTGCGCCAACACCATCCGACTTGACAAATTTAAAAGCAGTGAATAGAAATCGATCATTATTCCTCGAAAACCCATTACCATTAAGCGCAAAGTGAGCAATCAGATTTATGTTGAATTGACAACATTAAGCGCGTGGGCCCGCGTGTGTTTTCAGAAGCTCCGACGAGAGGGGAACACTCACGTAATTCAATATATTAGTTTGACATTTAAAGCTTTGAATGCATATTCCCCACGGGAACGGGGTAATAAGCAGCGAAACACAATCTGCTCTCTGACCCCAAGGGAATATTTGTGTAGCCAATGTTTTTATTTTCCGAAAGGGTCAGGATGTGTGCACTTTTTTATGTTTTTTTTTTTTTTTTTGGTAATCGCGAGCAAAACTTTAACGAGACATTTTCGTATCGGAACCCCAGTGACAATATAATATACGGTCCCAAAACACGCGGTTTATTTTAAAACCAATATACCTAATAGTGTTTTTTGTGTATTGTTTCAGATGAAAACCGAGACCTAAACAGTCATTCGGACAACCAGCAAATCAAGAGGGAGCGATCTCAAGTGCACTACAACGGCGACGCGTCATTGTACTCAAATGTATCTGTAAGCATTTTCCCAATGCATATATAAAACATTACATAGTACTTAGTCCGTACAACTATTAGATTGACCGGCAATAACGTCTCGTGTTTTTCTGCATATTTCGTTTAGCTTTGGCCTGGAAAATGGTGTTTGAAAGACGAACATAAGTTGTTCTCGGACCTGAACGCTGGCGTAACGTCCGGCGGGGGCACGTCGCCGTTTTATGACGCCAATCAGACGGCATTCTCCGCGACTCCGCTGTCGGCCGACCTGTACGAGAGCATGGCCCAACCGCAGCAACAGGCTCAGAACGCGACGCCCGTCTACACTACACCCGTGCCCACCACGCTCGGTAAGTACCAAATAATCCACCAAAAATGTTAGCGTTAATAAGCCGCTGCATGCAGTCGTCTAGTGTGTATGCATAAACCGTATATATTATTGTACGTAATATAATATTATATAGATTAGACATTTAGACCGGTAGTTTAGAGCGTATTCGTGTTGTTTTTTAGTAGGCGGAGTCACTCCCCTGGCCCCGTTGACCATGCAAGACATCAAGATGAGTCCCAATTCCGTTTTAGACCATTCTCATCTGTCGCCCGTACAGTACCACACAGGTGAGGATTCAATCGTCGTGGCATGATCGACGCACGCATTTTTGTGTTTCGTAGTTTATATTTTTATTTTTATTTTTCGCGGGTATATAAGTCAAAACGGGAGCCTCGGGTAAATAATTACTTAATATTTATGTTCCAAGGGAGTAAACGTCTACAGAGATGGACGAATAAGGGTGTCCTCGGGCCCAATTTTTCCGGAATACCCGTTTTGGCCGGCCATCGCTCGTTTCCGACAAAAAAAACACACCTTTCCCTTTTCTGCGCCAGATTTAAACCATAAAAAATTTACATGTGCGTGTTTTTTTAAACATTTAAAGTTTAGAATATATATGAGGTGTAGAGGAATGAATTTTTCTTTTTAGAACCTAGCGCTTCTAAACTTTGAAAGTTTTATACATGAACATTTTCGGGAAAATATTCTTCATCGGAATAACGAGTGGAAAATATAAGTCGCCAAGTTAAAAAATGTACAAAAACAAGACAATCGATTTTATTTAAATTCTGTTTTTTGGACACTGCGGTTTATCGCGGCTCTCCGGTCCCTGCGTCTCTCGACTTTTAACCCCATTCATCTAGAATGACAACAATAATGTTTTTGGGTTGTTAACGATTACCGTATACTGCAGTTTAAACGTTATAAAACGACATATTTTTAAATTTATATTGGTTTTTAACGGTCGAAATGTGCGGAAAAATTCAATCGGTGAAAAAGAGAATTAGGTAGTTACATTTCGGGCGGAAAAGGGAAACGCCCCATTGACCATATTAAAATATACATGCATTATATACCCGGCGTTTCGATCGCATGCATTTTTGTTTGTTTTGTTTTGTTTTGTTTTGTTTACGCTTTGTGTGTTGGTTTGTCTCGAGTAGATAACGGTACCGCTGGCGGTTTTAATAACGACGGCGGCGGACCGCAGCAATCCGGCAGCGTCTCGCTGACGCTGTCGGCCGCGGACGCTACGCCCGCCGGATCGCCCGACCCATCGAGCCTGACCGTGCTGCAACCGGCCAACAACAACCAGAACAACGGTACTGTTTACGCGGCCGCGGCGCCTACCATGTTACCGGGTTTCACGACGCACTACGCCACCACAGGTGAGTCGACGATAATACAGCGAACGCGCGAAACGGGTCTATACCATAGAGTAATATAGAGGGACAGTTGTATATTTCGCCCGTGTTAAAAGTTGTCATGAGCAAAGTGTCGGTTTTCACAGTTTCACCATATCGGCGACAAAATGTATTGTGTGGAAATAATATGTTTTGCCAACTTGTTTAATTTAGTACAAATATCACTATCATGGTAATATATTGTAAAGTACATGTTATTAGATGGCAGTAAAATCATAAATTGTATTACATATACTACCAAGTTATATGGGAATATCAGGTACAAGTCCGATAAGTGTAAAGTAAAACTAAATACAAATATAAATGATAATAATATTATATACAGTATCTAAATACTATATTGTATTCGAATAATTTACGATATCAATAATTATTATCTATCATAAAATAATTAACCAGTGTATACAATACATTCCACAATATTAAATATTTTAATCGTGGTCATACTGTTTTTAGGGATCTTTGTATGTGACAACTATTTTTCAGAACATTCTATATTACATCTCTATATTACTCTATGGTCTATACGCAGGACATTAGAGCAACGCCTTATCATTTAGTTTGTTATCACCCGATGTTATCATTTATTTACGTTATCAAATTGACTTTTCAGTTTATTTACTTTAATATTAAAGATGTGTAAAAACCTACTTAATAAACTAGAAATATAATTTAAACTACTACGCTTTGGTTGCATTAATTGTTAAGCAATATACTGCGTCAAGAAAACAGACATACCATACTGCTATTAAATTTGTTTTATTTATCTACATTTAATTATGTAATTTGTAGATAAATTATATATATATATATATTTTAAAATAATAAATGAAGAATTGGTATGTTTAACAGCAAACACAGCAAACTGTATGCTACTATTTAAAAGCAATAAATTAGAATTGTTGAACATAATTGGCATATACAAACTTTATATGTTCTTTTAGTAATTTTCTATGTAATAAGTGTTTTAACATTTTTTAGTTTATTGTCTATTAAAAAATAATTTAATTATTATTTATTAAGTTATTATTAATTTTATATTATCATTAATAAATTAATTAACTTAATTAAAAAATTGTTTACGAAATAAAATGGACAATACTAAATATTTTTTAATTTAAAAAAATTATAACATCGGGTGATAACAACTAAATTATAAAGCGTTGCTCGAATGTCCTGCATATATAGACTCGTCCGAACGCGCGCTGTACGACCGCAATGCCGAATATACATACTTGCGGTCTTACCGTGAACACGAACGACAAGTCTCGTTGTAATCGCACACGCAACGACAATATTATGATAATTTAATGTTTTTTCACTCCATGAAATTCTAAAAGAATGAAAAAAAAAACTCCCGTCTAACCGTATGTTTCTCCCGATTGTTTCAGGCGCCGGCACCGAATACGCCTCGTACACGAGTTCGCCGTACACTCAGTACACGTCGTCCCCGTACGCCGGTTACAGTTACAGCACCAACGGCACCAGCGGTCTTCTCAGTAGGTATTTCGCGTACATTTTGGGTTCACTTGTCGATTATTGTCGACAGTGCAATACAATATGTTCTGTTATCACGGCTGTTAATTATATTTCAATATCAAGAGTTGCGTATTGATGTCACAATAATAATTCAATGACCACAAGCGTAAAATTGCATTTAAATTTTGAAAAATGTATAAAGGTTCAACATTTTCATAACTGTCCTTTTAACTGGCTATTTTAAAAATCGACAAAAATAAAAATGTTTGTATTAGGCTTTATATAATATGGTCGGGGATGTATTGAGGTGGGTATATGTAGTATAGAAAGCGAAGTACTAGAGGGGGGTGTGACCCCAAATAGTTGGGAGTGAAGGCGTAGGAGAAAAAAAGAAGAAAAAGTACTGAGTTTTGGGAAATAGAATAAAACAAACTATGATGTTCAGAAATGTTTGAAATCCATATTGATTATTATACTTCATTATTTAAGTTTTTATAAAAGTATTCCAGGAGTTCCCAAAGTTTGCCGTTCGACAACTAATGAAAATAAATAATACATTGTGATAATAAAATACGTACTTCGTAAAACAAGTAGAAATAAAATACAAATAATTATACATTTCAATGACGAAAACGATAAATAAAAAATTATGAGATATGATGCTAACATTTTAGGACGCGTAACCAATAAATTCATTATTTGTTTTTCTTGATTTAATTAAACTATTATCGTGTTGACAGCATATTTTAAAATGTTTTTTTAAAAATGATTAACTCGTACAAGTAGTTAATCTTCACTTAAATGCTAATAAGCTCGTATGCCTGCTAAAATTTCATCGGGTCGTCTTGAGTTTGGCGCCACATTGAACTCATCTTAGATTGGCTTAGTTAATCAAAAATTCGTATTCTCCAAACGATATGTGAAAATGTTGAAAATTCAAATTCATAGTATAACGTGTTATAATGATAATGTACTTATTTACCTATTATATAAACGTAGGAATGGATCGATACAATATTAATCTATATTGTGGTCTTGATAACAGAATTTACCTTTACCCAATGTTATAAATACTGCGAATAGTTAACAGTTAAAGCATTATGTATGAACAAATTTTTGTCACAGACTGGCTAGTGGCCACAGTATAGATCCATGGAAAATAAATAATAATTATAACGAATATATATTTACGAATTAACCGAGGAGGGGGTCTTCTTTCGTTTCCTCAATTTTACACATTAATTAAAATATCAACATTTTTCAAAACTACATACTGCGGGTACTTACCAGTGACGATTTTAGAGAGGCAAGAGATCATTCCCCTCCCAAATTCCTAAAAAAATATATAAATGTTTCTATTAGTGACCTTTATTGTAAATCTTAAATTACCTTCAGGATGGTCCTGTTATACCTGTTATATAGTGATCTATGGTATCTATAATAACCTAATAACTAAAAATAGACCCCCAAAATTAAATGCTAGAGCCAACACTGGTACGATACAAATCAAAATGAATCCGTCCGTATCCCGTAATAATTCGTTTTCATACCTAGTTACTGGGGAGATTAGGATCGATCGTTATTTCACAATCGATTTACCAATTAACATTATATTTTCTTTCAAAACGTTTTTATAGAAACCTGACAAAATCAAACGTGCTCGAAGAGTCTAATATTTTCCCGAATTATTTTAGATTCTAAGCATAGCAAGGAAGCTATTGATTTCACAATGATATTTATTACTATTATTTATTTTCTGTAAGCAAATTTTTGACCAGAAGGAACTTTGGCGTTGGTATGATGTCGATAAGAAATCAACTCTGGATCATAGTATTTTTTGATTTTCCCAGTAGTTTCTTAGGGAAGAAGAAAAACTTCATGCTGTATGCATACATAAACAATGTATACATACCTACATACGTATACTATACATAATTATACCTCATAGAGTACATAGAAATGCCTTTACGTATGCTGGTATGCATAGCAATATGAACTAATCAAAACAGCGAATCACAATGTGGCCTTATATGAGTGAGTGAAATACCACATTCACTCAGTTTGAAGTTGGACTGATTTTTATCAATTATTATCTATTTGTTTATCAAATTCATATAACACATTTAGGACAGTTTCTTTATTTTGTTTACACGTTACAATTGAATATATCAACTTACTGCAGATATTTTAAACGTAACACATTAAGTAAATACACAAATAATAATTCAAAACACGAAATGCGTCAAACACACAGCGTACAAAAATCGAGAGTGAAAATAGTACTCAGTGAGCACGTGCATTTCCACGGTTGAGAGCGAATTCTGATAACAAATAATCAGGGTAGGAAATACAATAAAATATTTTTATCAAGGTTTTTTTTACACGTGATCATACTGTAGTTTGCTGTTTTCCTTACTTCACATTTCTATGCCTATGACCACCCCTTGCTATACATATAAAGGTACCTTCTATACGATGTATGACTTACATACACTGTACGTATATAACATACATAGAAAAAAAAAATTACATTCCGCTCAGAATCATTTAATAACGAATGCAATGATTTACTCCTACTCTTTAATGTCTGGACTTTTTTTTTTCTTTTGATCTCTGGTTTGGTTTGGAGGAGAGAGGGAGACTTTAGTTTCGAACAGGAAAACTTAATTTTAAGCGATCTCGGTCTTTTGGCCTTTGGCTTTCGGTCTTTGGTATCAGCTATATATACAGGGCCGTATTTAGAACAACCTTGACGCGTAAAAGATCAACAACCTTTTTTTTTTTGACCCCCCCCCCCAAAAAAAAATTAAAAACATTATAACTTAGTCATTTTGAAGATAGAGCAGTTCCTTAAATACGATCCTGCGTATATAAGTACACACAAGTGGCCTAATATCATATTTTTATACTAACGGATCGGTTTTCTTTCCCGTACAGACCACCGTTACTATTACAACAACAACAACAACAACAACAACGGCCACAATAACAACAACCCACACGAGATGTGCGGCAACGAGTCGGGCAGCAGCGCCAGCATGGCCGCCCGGTCCCCGGTGGCGGCCACCCGGGCCAACTCGGCTGCTTGTGCCAGCGCCTCGTCGCCGCTGGGCAGCGCGTCGTCGCCGTGTCAACAGGCGAACAACCCGGGCGCTGTGACGTCCCCGTACATCGGAATAAGCTGAAGAGACATCGAACAGTCGACGGTCGCCATCATCAAAATTAAATATACGAAACGTGTACGATAATATTACATGAAAATATGTGTATACCTGTACGTAATAATCATAATATATTACGAAATCGTATAGGATTTAAATCATTTATAGTTTTGAGTTGGACGAGTGTAATTTGTACATAGTTATATAACATCCAGTTATACGCTACGAAATTACGTGTGAATCATCAAAATTATCAATATTAACGAATACCAATTTGTTTTTTTTTTTTTTTGTTTGTTTGATTGTTTTTTTTTTTTTTATTTTTTTTTTTTTAAGTATATATATTATATTATTACGTGTACAGGCCGAAACGTTAAAATATTATTGCGATTATAGTATCGATCAAAAATATTTGAGTTTCATCACGTCGTATATAATATATATATATCGACCTGTAATAATTATTATACCTAAAAATAGTGTACTATTATAATACCTTATAAATACTCGTATTATTAATAATTACTGTGCGCGAAAAAAATACACGTCGTGTTCGTTTACTCGTGTCCTATACCCAAATACTTTTCGCTTTTTCTTCATTTTTATTTTATTTTTTTCATTATAAACCAAAGATATATTAATAATTATAGTATTGTTATTTGTACAGGATCCAATATATATATTATATATGAAAAAAAGTATAAATCGATCAAAGAAGTTCGTTCATGATGTATTGTACAATATATAATATTTTAATACATACAATATAACGTGTAAATATAACTATATAATATTATTATCACAATATTAATTTATCCGAACGTCTTTCGAGGAAACGGGCCAATAGAACATCTCTTATATCTATTGGACGGATTTACTTTAAATTTACCCTCAAATCCCTGTATGGTCTATACATCTGTTACTTAGACTTAATTGACTTTTGAACAGTATATATAGTGTAACATGTATAGGTACCTACTTTAATTTTAATTCGAACAACAATAACGAAATAAGCTCATATAATTAATGCTCTCTCGAAACAATTGAACATTTTCAACGTTGTTTTTAATCAAATTCTAGTCTAACTATTTTATATATACCTATGTATTATGTAATAATATTATTATTGTTCGCGAAAACTTGTAATATTGCCGACAAAATATGGCAATATGCAAATTTTGTTCTAATTACGTGCAACTGTTTATCTGCAAAAACCCAAACAAAATTGACGTCTTCGAGACGGAATATGTGCAATGTGTGTATGAATATTTTGTATTTATATTATAATTTTTTTCTTTTTTTTTTTTATACGTAATATAGAAAATTTAATAATATCATAATTATATATGTATCCTATTCGAGTATACTTTTTTTAAAAACTTAAATCGAACACACCCTAGTCAATAAGTGATGCTTCAACGCACTAATCATTGCACTTAAGTGATTTTGTACTTATACATTTTTTTCAATTTTTAAGTCTTTAAAACATTTTCTATTTATTAAAAATTACAAAAGTATAATATTATGTGTAAACATTATCTTTATTATTATATACATTTATTTGTTATTTTTGTATTATTTTTTTTTTCTTATTTTAATGTAAATGTATTATAATTCTCATATTATTAATGTGTAGGCATTTCATGACTTCAAAACAATATCGTATTAAGTAATTTATTTATTTTGTGTTAGAAACTCGACCAGCTATTATATATTATTATACTTATATACTTACCAAAGAAATTTTTAGAAGATCTTTAAATTCGTTTTAATGAAATTATACTAAATTAATAATATATTATTATATAAATCTAGTGTGGATAAAACACTGTATATGCATAATTAAGACATGTGTCTGTGGTCCTATATAAGTATATGACCAAAATTGTACTTAATGAATATAAATTGTAAAAACAAATTATTATACTTATATATAAGATAATAAAGAAGTCTGTTCATGAATATTATATGTATATTTACTTCACTTTAATACATTTTAGTAAACCAGTGACATTCAATATGTACCTATATTGAATAGGAAGGTTATTATTACACATTTATATGGGAACATTTTTATATAGGTACAAGTATTTCGGGAAAATATACGAAAGATATTACACAAGAAACTAAAACTTGGGGGAAATATTACACAGGAATGTTATTTCGCGGAGAAAATATTATACAGACGTAATACAGAGATTACACTGCAGATCATTGAATGATTCTTGTTTTTTAAATTATATACCCTAAGTTTTTTTCTGCCATAAGAAAATAATTTGGATTAAATTATTAAACTAATATATATCCCTATGTTACGTAACAAAACTGAAAATTTTTGGATACTCGTAAATTGACAAATTCTAGTTTCGATAACGTTGCTAAAAAATGAGATACGATCCTGATATCATCTGTTACCCTCCCTTCCCCTCACCAACACACACACACACGCGCATACTATGTATGCGCAATAATTCCTTAAAGACTCAAGAGAACCCGGGATTATACTGCATTTACCGCCATCATTTTCTCATAATAAAAAAGCCGGTCAGTAGGTTGTGGAAGCACTTCGCTCGTCGGGTGTCAGTATTGGTGGATGCACTTCGCTACTGGGCAGGGTACTTTTGGTGGATGTATTGAATTTGAAAGCAATGATAAATCA